>MUZC01000421.1:826836-866668 GCA_002072015.1 Radix auricularia | reverse complement strand
TCGCTAATTTTAACGAACGATTGAACCTGTCCTCTTATTTAGACCGGTGATCTACGAGTCCTCAAAATAAAATATAAAAAAGACAATTAACCATCACTCTTTAGTTAATTTTTTGGATTAAAAAAATGCTATGAATTGAGGGCAATGCGGAAAGAGCTGAACGCAAGTGGGGGGAAGCGGGGTTTGATGCCATCAGACGACGCGAGGCGACAACATTCTCTTAATAGTTCTCAAAACATTAGGAATATAAGGACGAGCGGTTAACCGGTCTTTTTTTGAATGGTTAGCCGGTCCTCAAAAACGAGCGGTCTTAACAACTCTTGACTAGGTTATTAACTCTTAAAGTCGCATGGAAAAGACGTAAACAAGGTAAGGGTTAGCCTGACCGGACATAACAAAACAGCGAAGGTTTCGGCAAAGAGCCTTTTTCAACGAACATACAATACACAAATAAAACGAATATAAAAATAAAAAATAAAATTAAGAAATTTAGCTGCGGTGAAATCCAAAGAATCGAATCATTTCTAAAAGTCGCAGAAGGGTTTGCAATAAACTTCCCCCTCAGTCCTGTAAGGATTTCCCGTATTACGATCAACCGATTATGAAATTTAAAAATTTGCGTAAAATCCATTTATAATATTATTATCATACTGACATCATTTTTTAAGGCTAAGAATGGTTATTTTACGCATCCAAAAGACCGTACTGAGTTTAAAACAATATTTACCTGTAGTTAAGTACTGTTATTTTGGTAATAAAGTATAGCGAAAACGTATCTTTGAAAAAAAAAACAGTTAAAACTACCAAAAAACATCGCAAATCGAGCGATAACACTAGCGTGGGCAACGGCCGCCATTGCCGGAAGTCTAATACATCATTTTTCAAGCATTGAAGAGTTTTTACTTTCCGAGATCTCATTTGTAACGAGTGTGGTATCTAGGGGTGCATTAAGACGCTTTACGGAAAGAGACGCTTTGCGACTTTAAGAGTTAAAGATGTTATGTATTGAACAATTCTAAAGTGTGCTGAGCATTTGTGTACATTTTTAAAAACCAAAAACAATGTTGGAAAATTAAAATCCTACTTACATCATTTTTTTCTTCCATAGTGCGCCGCCTATATCCTGAGATAACAGATGGGTCCTCTTTTATGAGATTGTCACTAACAGAAGTTGAAATGCTAGTAGTAGTACTAGATGTGCTGGCTGTTGGGATGCTGCTGGGGATTGGACTCGTTCCATTGCCCATTCCACCACTGTCTTTGGTTATGACTGAATTTCTAGATGTTGGGAGGTTTAAGGCAGTGCCACCAGGATTCAATGGGTCATTTGATCTTAATACCTCTTCTGCTTTTTCTATGTCCTCAAGGCTAACTCCCTAAATGAGATAACAAATGATGAACTTGAAAAATACATCAGCTACATCTAAATATCTTGTTACAATTCATTTTGTTATTTGTTGGTAATAACCATGCGAACACAGTCTGGCAAGCTGTAGCAGCGGGGTACCCAAAAATTGTTTTAGAAAATTGCTTTTTACATTGCTTTGGGGAAGTAACCATAAAGGTACCACCCAAAAGGAACAAAAAAAAGATGATGCCTCAGGTAAAGGTCTCTAGCAGCAGGCAGCCCAACAAAAAATATATAAATGAATACAGTTAAAAGTTCCTAAACATATAAAGATTCTTTAATATGTACTCATTATTTAGTTTTTTCAAATGTGGCATGATATCCAAATTGTAGATAATTACAAGGCAAGTGTAGAGAAAGAACTATGTGAGTCTGGTGACAATGAAAAGCTATGAATTCAGAGTTTGTCTGTTTGTCTTAAACAAATTAGTGACAACTAAAACACATATTTGCTAAAGTTAATTTTTTAAAATATTTTTTTTATAAAATTGTATACATATTTAAAAAAAAAAATACATACCTGAGTTGAACGTCGTGTTTGCCGAGCATGTTTTGCTCTGGCTTTACGTTGTGTCTCTGTCTCCTCATCTCTCTTTGGTGGCTCATATGACCTAATTTAAGTGTATGAAATATAATAAAATTTGACATGCACTACAATGAATATGATCCACATGAATCAATTTAATGAATAGCACAATGTAAGGCATAGAGAATAAGACAGTCACAACTCATTCCCAGAAATTAGAAGGAAATAAAAACAACAGATGGTTCTAATACTTAGGTGTGCATTCACTAACTAATAATTAAACACTAAAAGGTCAAAGTGCTTTCCCAAATAAAAATAAATAAAAAATAAGCTGACAGTGATAGCAACATGGGTAATTAACAAAAATGTAATAACAAACACATTTACGTTTAACATGCACCTGGAAGTGGCCATATCAATAATAACTTATTACTTGGAAATATACTTTAAAAATGAGTTCTTTCTATTAAGATTTATGATGTCATGAAGTTTAATTGCTCAAATTATTTAGGTGAAGAAATAAGACACCACTATTGAAGTAATAAAAAATTACTTGTTTAAATATAAAACACTATGATAAAGATCCATTGTTGTGTTCACTGAGTGAATACTAAAATATATAAGTTATGTACATTGTACATGTATATAATATAGAAACTATAACTCTAAAAGCCTTGAGTAAAATTAGCAAGAAAAAACTCCCACAAAAATGTTACTCCATTCATACAGGCTTCTGCTACAAAAGGCACAGAAATGTAGAAACTAAACAGGATGAAGAAATTCAAAGAATTTTAACATCTTCCACTCTAAAGTAAATAAAATTACATTGGTTTGAATGTTTTCCCTTTAAGGATTTTTGATTGATATGATGGTGTTTAATGAGCAAGGATTAAGAAGTAAAGATTTTTGTTATCAAGTCATCATATCAAGATGGAAAGCAATGGTATTTTTAAAAGATGTTAAACTCAATTTTAAGGGTTTTTTCCTGGTTTTTTTAATACTTCAGGAAAGATAAGTTTCTGTGATATCTAAGTGGGATATCTTTTTAAAGGTTCTTTGGGGATTTTAATTAGTTTTGATTAAATTCACCTAAGTAGTAAAGTTTGATAAATGCAATGTTCGAGGTACACACCTTCTGAATACTGGAGTATAAGTAGAGGTGGTAGTAGTGCTAGCAGGATTAGGGAGGGAAGGAGTTGAGATGCTTGATGCCGTAGTGGTCACCCCTGTAATGGTATTACGGTATCGACCCAAATCAGATGTGATCGGTTTCTCTTCTGAATTAGCCAGAGCATTTGCAGCAGCTTCTCTTTGTTGACGCAACTGGTAAAATGGTACATAGTTCCCTGTGCGGGTTCCATAGCTACTCCTGTGCCCAGTGTAGGTCTGACCAAATGTGTAACTGTTTCTAATGAATCGTACAGCATGTTGGCAGCAGCACAGCAAGGTAGGGGCAGCAGGGTAGAGAGAAAGACATGCATTAATTCACAGCATTCTCATGCAATGTGGTCAGAATTCACTGATATGCTACTCACAATAAATGTGGTAAAAACCAACACAATAAAGTAGCCTCAGTATAATCACGACACATTTAAAAATCAAAAGCCCAATTTTTAAGTCAAGATTTTGATTCCAATTGTTTTTAAATTCATGTAATAGGTAATTGTTTTTAAATGTATAGGTTAGGAACAAGCCAAACTAAAAGGTGAATTAGTTTTATAACCATAAAATGTAATATTCCAATAACAAGTGTTAGATAAATATGAAATATATGAGGTGTGATCAAAATAATATTTACTAGTCTTTAGCAATATATGATTTGAATATCTCTAAAAAGTCTGTGATAAGTCTATTTATTTTTAGCATCCAAATAAAAAAATATTTTAAATGTGGATAGAAAAATAAGACAACACAGATTTTGTTAATTTGTAAAATAAATGTTTGAAAGACCATGAAGTACAAAAATATTTTGTAATTGTATAGCTTTAAACAGGTGTTTGATTATATATATAAAAAATGTTATTTGTATCTCAATAGAAACACTAATTAATATTTACTGACAGGGTTTGACTTTGATATTTCTAAACATTTTGTATTAATAAATTTGTTCCATATTTTGAAATACATTTTTTAATTTAGAACAAATTTCATCCCTGAAAATTTCAATCAGAACAAAATTTATTCTAAATTATATTTTACTAATAAATGAAAATGAGAATAATCTGACATTAATTTTTTTTTTTATTGTTCTTTCCCATATAAAATTATTTGTTTTCTTATTCCTTTAAATAAAAAAGACTTATTTCTTATTCCTTTAAATAAAAATAAAATGACTTAATTAGTAAAATGTTATAACTTAGTATAAAAAAACTTAAAAGTAAAAAAGAACTTTTTGTTTCATAATAGGTAACGTATGCTTTTCAAAAGTTGTACCTTCTCCCAACAATATTTCTATGTTGCAATATAAACTCACTGAAACAAATGACAGCCGGGTTGAGTTACTAGTATCAGATTTGAAACAAGTATTTCATTTAAAAAAAACCTTTTAAAATATTTATTTTGACCTAGTGACTACTGTTTGTAGAGTGAAGACTAAGCATAAGCAGTTAGAAACTACTTCTATTAAAAAGCATTTTAAGAGAAAAAGCTCTGAAAATGTTCTTCACCTCCAACCACTAAAGTCATTTTACTGATTTTTAAGAATAATTAAGTTATAAGATATTTTAGTTTAATTTAAACTGAACATCAGTTTCATAAATTCTAATTACCCCAGATAAAAAAGATTAGACAAATAAAGTATGCTCTAAATAGTATATATTAAATATTTATGCTAGTGTTGCAAGGTTTAAAAGAGATTTAAATTATTATTATACAACCAGTTTCTGCAAATTAAATTAACAAGTAAAAAAAGATACATATTGATCTATATGTAAAAGGATTCAAAAACAAAATCTAGTTGTATATAATTTAATATATTGGGCTTGCTGCAGATTTTGCTTATGAATTTTTACAATTAAAATTTTTAATGAAATTTTTTTTGTTCTTATCAATAAGAACTTATTTTATGAGTTTAAATTTGACAGAACTGCATCACAGCTTTTAAATTTGAGGTATGTATGAGGAAATTTATTAAATCCAAATTAATTCAATTGTTTTGCTTGAGTCACTTCAAAATGCATTTCAAACTCCTTACAAATATCACAATATTTGAGTTTTAACAAACCTGTCGCCCACTTTCACATCTGAATCTGTAGTTGTCACTGTAGTTGTTGTCACAGCTGTTGCAGAACCCGTGCTGGATAAAGGTCTGCGGGCAGCAAGACGCTCTTGAAGCTGTAAGAACAAAAAGACTATTTAAAATTCTTAAAAAGTGAACCTTTAGGCTGGCTCCCTATCACTGAGGCTATATAGTTTGAAAAAAATATGTACACATATTATGAGTCTTTTAAATATCTTCTTGTTGCTGGGAAAGCAATTTAAAATTAAGAATTATGTAAATGAATATGAAAACTTGGTAGTATTTAAATGGTAAGTATTGGCCTGTTTTAAGCTAAGCATATTGTTAAATGTGTCAGTCCATATAGTTCACTAAAACCCAGATGGACAAAGTATGGTCCATCAACTATAATTAATGCATTCCTTAGAAAAGGAGAGTATATATCATTTATAGGGGTCTACCTATATATCAGTCAGCCAATACATCGGCACCAATATCAGGAAATCAGCAATATTGGTATTGGTAGCATGATTAGGTCCCAATATTGACTTCACTGATATTTCATAATAAGAGACATTTTGACAACAAAAAACAAAACAAAAAAAACAACAACAAAAAACAAAAAAAAAAAACAGGAAAAAAAATCCTTTACATTATGGTTGTTAAGCCTGCTGACTAGTTAAGGACCGGTTAACTGTCGGTCAGTATTTTTACCATCAAGAGAATGGATCAAATTATAGCAGCGCTTTGTCAGGTTTGACATCAAAGCGACTGTGATGTACCGACGATAGTTTGTGTTCTGCTCTTTGCAACCACGCCGTCAAAACAGCAAATTATTTTTAAAAACTTGCAATCAAAGAAGGAAACCATAATAATTAATATTCAATTTTTAATTTATATGTATTAAAAGTATTAAAACGTCTTATTCTCAAATGTCCTATAAGTTTGTTTTGGAGGAATAGTTAACCTTTAAAAAAAAGCCTGTTTACTGTCCGGTCCGTATTTTTCATAATTTTTTCATAGCCAACAAGAGAATGCATCAAATTTTCGCCTGGAAATGCATCAAATTTTCGGAAAACCAAATTTTGTATCAATGTTGTAATTTGATGTGCTCATACTTAGCAGGAAACTTACAATAAGACGGAAAACGACTTTGAGGATGAATAAACTTTATGTGATCTGTCCTCTTGTAATATATATAAATTTAGTAACACTAGCAGCCTTGACTGTTATTCACATTTTGACTGACATTACCGCTGTACGTTATTTCTTGTACTATGCTTCGGCAACTAAGTCTAAGTTAATTTTTTTTAAAAATCGTTCACTAGCTGAACTCCACTAACAGTGATGACATGTATTTGAATATTATTTTTATACCGGAACATTAAGAAAACGGTTTGAAGTCACGGTTCTTCGAGTATTTGGTCTGGTAATCTGCTGTAACACAATAAAAAATTAACTCCAAGTAATAAGCTAATACAGGCTATTTGAAGTTATGGTTAGCCGGTCCTGTGTAATAAAAACACACTTATAATTTAAATCAAGTTGTATGGTTTGATGTTTAATTTACGTTTGTCTTAATTAAACCAGTAGCCTAACACATAAAATATATAAAAAATAACGAGTGATAAATTTAAGAATAACGTCATCAAATACGACTGCTAGTTTTTGTCCTAACAAATACTTGTATTCATATTGGCAAAAAAAAAATATTGGTAATATTGGTATCGGCAGAAATGTATATCGGCAGACCCCTGATCATTTAATAACGAAATTAACTCCTTCCAATTAAAATGCAAGTGAACAAATTATGTAAAGGAAAAGTACATTACTTATAGAACAAACGATTGTAAAAAAAAAATGCATCAGTAATTAATAAGTTTATGTAAAGATATTTTGAAACATACAAAAAGTTTTATTTTTATGTAACTACTTTTTTTTTTAACTACATTTAACGTTACTTTGTGAAAATGCAGCAAAACTAAGGTCTTCATATTTTTAAAATATATATATTTTTCCCCAAATCTCTAGTTGGTTGAGAATTTTAGGTGATTTCATGTAAAGGAAAAAAAGCCATTAAGTTTATTTTTAAAGTGAATAAGTGGAAATAATTCATATAGCAAATAAATTGATAACTAATTTAAAAACATAATAGAAGCCCATTAAGATGATTCAAGTGGAGACAGGAGAAACACAGAGGTAGTAAATTTGATATTTCTTAGAGGAAACATTTCAAACTTTGTAACAGCAACATAATTGTTAAAACAGAAGTGAAAATCCCTATTAGCAACAATTTATTGATCAATAGTTTATTAAAAAATAGATATAAGTAACCTTTTAACATTATTCAAGTTGAGACACAGGGCAAAAAAAACACAAAAAAAACAAAAAACAAGTTGATATCTAGCCTCCAAATGACTTATAATTTTATAATTTTTTTTTTAATAAATGAAAATTCTATAGGTATTTTGTGTTAATATTGTGTTACTAGACATGCAAGTTGAAATATAGAGAAAAAAACACAATTTGAATGCTGTTGACTACAAAATTCATTATAATCACAATCCAATGCTAAAACTAAAGTGTTTGCAAGTCAGTGGAGATGCATAAAGAATAAATAATAGTGATTAACTAGTATCAAGCAGTGCATTATACTTCTAATTGCCTATAGACTAAATCTGCCTTTAATTAACTAATAGGTTTAATATTACAGGATATATGCTAAGTATATATTTTGTCAAAAGACTTAAGCGATTCAGTGGTGTTCAAAAGATTTTATTTGAAATACTTAATAACCTCTCATATTTAAGCTCTCAAATTAATGCACTTGACATTTTAACAAGTTCAACATCCTGACAGCTAGAGATAAGTTTTCTGAACTTTGAAGATTTTCACACCCTGTTATATGATTGCCCTAAATTTTAAGAAGATAGCAGAAACTCACAGATTCTAATCTGGAGTCAAGCGCCAGCCGTGGGCTTGACGCTGATCGTGGAAGGGAATTACTCTCATTTTCTGCTATCCATTCAGGCACCATAGAAGTGCTGCCTGTCTTTCGAAGCCCTTGACGCCAAGAAGGAACCGATATACCTTTCTCATTGGCTGCGGATACTGTTGTAGTTTTTGATGATTCTTCCTGTAGTAGCGAACAGCTTGTTAACTCAACAAAAAATAATTAATTTTAATCCATGTTAGATTGACTAAAACGTTAGCCCACACATTTTAACTGTAATTAGTAAAAAAATTATTTGTTAAAAAATTCTTCAGGGAAATAGGGTAGAAAATAAGAATTTTTAAGACTTAATGGTTTTTAATTGTTAGTTGTTATTTTAAATGATTTTTGCAAATATTCATGTAATTTTACAAATACGTAGCAGTAGCAAATTTCAGTAAATGAAGTGGCTTTTCTAAATCGCAGAGGCATTATGAATACATTCTAAAATAGGACATTCATAACAAAATTCATTTAAAATTTATAACAGATACTATTTAATGAATTGATTTTTATTGTCATGTTGGTATAAGTATTATTTACTGCCAAAAAAAATGTTTGTTAATTGGAGTTTTAAAAAATTAGAAAGAAAAAGGCCTTTTGTAAGTGCACAAACTACCTGAAATGTTCCAAATATTTCCAAGCATGGCTTTTTATTTAATCGAAAATATATAATTTAATGTTAAAATTTTAAAACAGAAGAACTCAAAAACATTTTTAAAAATACATTAAGTAATTTATGCCATTTAAATGTACCTCTAAAATTATTATGGCTTACAATTTCAGAAACCATTAGGGAGGGGATAGTGACAAAAATAACTAATTTATTGTAATCAGGAAACATTTATTCTACATAGAAAAAGATTAAACATGCCAAGAGGTAATTATGAGCAGGGAAGCACAGTTGGTGTAATTAAAGTTTTACATGAATAAGCAAGGAGATCTAAACACATTTATAAGCTGATTATTGCAATAAAAAAGGAAAAAAAAAAATTTAAATAAAATTTGTTTTTAAGAAAACAATACAGAAGTTTCATCATAATCATTATTAGTGGAAATTGTTTCTTACAACAGTTTGTCATATTTCAAATGCTTATATATTAATAATCACTTTTAGGTGGTAGGTAGGAATATTAAACTTTTGATGGCCAATGAAAACAAAAGTCGAACAGGAAGGTATATTTAAAAAAAAAATTAACCACTAACTACTGATACAAATATTTATATATATATTTTTTTATAAGTATACTTTGATTCAGGCTGAAGACAGGCTAGAGATATGTTCCACTATTAATTTAGGACCTTAAAAATTACCAGATGAACTTGAACTAGCCAATATGCACCAAAGAGATCCATCAATACACCAGGTGCAAGCAAGACAAATTGAGATAGTTGTGATGGTTTGTTAGTGCTACAAGTCGGCATGCCATGAAGTTTAACCAAATATTTCTAATAAATTTTTTTTATAGGAAGTTAGATACTCATTCTCTTTAACTGAGAAATCTGTCACCTCAAAAAATAATAGATGGGCTTCTTTTAATCCATCACTTGCCGAATCCAAACAAATTTTAAAATTCACAAGAGCTAAATGACCAGCAGCAGTGTAGACTGACAAGATGTTAGATTAAAAAAAAAACAACACCAAAAACCTATATAAAAAAATATAATGCTAACTTGTTCTACATCCTCAGACAAGTATAATTTGTAGCATGATGCTAGTAGAAATGGAATACTGGATGAGATTCTTTCAGCAGGCCTGGCATGCACATGAAGGACTCACCTTTTCTGTAGGAAGGCGGGCAGGGACACTAATTGATCGGGACACCAAGTCTCGTCCAGTACTTATAACTGAGTTGATGGGCTTTCCAGAAGAATCCTTTCAAAGGACCACCATGGAAAAGGAGGGGAGCCAAGAAGGAAAGCAAGCAGTGATTAAAGAGTGGGTAAGTAATGTTGCTCCAGAAAAGTTTTACTGTAGCCAGGAGGCAGACCAGAGCACATACACTATGATTTTGTGATTAATTTAATTTCAATGCAATTGGGGTGGTAGAGTTTAAAAAAAATTAAAACAAGAAATCTTGAGAGTAAGGAAAGCAGTATTTTTAAAAAGCGTATCAATTTATATAGCTCAGATATTATTATTTCAGTGGCAGTGACAAACTTTCTAATAGAGTGAGATTATTAGTATTTAAAGACAAAAATATTATTTGAATTAGGATGACTTAAAAAAAAAAATTGCTGGAAAATATTTGTGCATCAAGAGATAAAAAGTATCAATAAGATTAGGAAGGAGAAAATATTCATGTGTTACTTTCAATTCAGAAAATGTATTGTGAATGAGGGGCAGAAGTAATGTAATAATATTTATTTTGAAATACAATGAATTCTACTTTACTGATGTAAGACTAGCTCATTTATTTTCAAAAAGGTGTTTCAGAATGAGATAAAACATTATTTTCAGACAAAGAGTCCACAAAACTACAACCCCTGCGCCATAACCACAAAAAATTGACTGTAAATATGGAATTAGAAAATGATCATATCATCCCCCATTCTTCACTATATAATATTATCTAGCTCATTGTAGATTTATGATTATTTTTCTTTAAAATGTGTTATTGGTTTCTGTTCAAATAAAAAAACAACACTTTTTTCTATCTTCTCTTCCTGTTTGTGAGTATGTTATAGTGGATGAATCACTTTGCTAATGGAAAGCTTTTAAATAGGGTTTAATAATCGTTTGCACTTGGAAAAGAAATCACCTATGACCTATGTAATTAATATAAAGATTTTTATTATAAAGCTACATAAGGACCCTTGATTTGAGATTTTATTTTTCTTTAACCGTTAATTATGCTTCTATAACTAGTGGTGATAATTTATCCCATATGTCTGTGTCCTTGCACTTTAAAAAAATGTATTTTAAAATATGTAATATGTTCACTAAGCATGTAATACACTATTTCAAAAAATACATAATAATTTTTTTTTTAATTTAAATTTTTTATGTATGTCAAGCAAAAGAAGGTGATATATGACATAGAAAATTATATGTACTCTAACAATGTCTCGGTTTTGAAAAAAAAAGCGGGTATGTCAAAACAATGCAGAATATTGTGGTTGAAAGCGCTGGAGAAATGGTATACACAATGATTAATATGAGGACACAAATCCATACAATGGGATTTGACAATGACCATTGTCGACTGATTCCAAGACGAGACCTTCGGTGATACTGAAATCAGAATTTTTTCAATTTGATTTAAAGGAAATCACCAGCTTTGGATTCTGATTTGATGCTAATTTGATAATGCATGGTTTTTTTAAAGAGGTAATTAGTGGTGGAATTATAGATAATGAAATAAACTTATTCGAATGAGAGATACAAAGAAAATTTGAAAGTGTTTTTTTAAACTAAATTTGTTTTTAAATTCATAATGTTACAATTAGAAAAGTTGTCAATTATTTCATCTTTCATATCTGGATGAGAACAAATATTAAAGATTTAGAAAGCTAGAATTAATTGAAGCGTTTTTTAAAATAGTTTTTAAGCTTTTATTGAATTTGTTCTCTTAATCTTATTCAGTGGTACCTCGTTATACGTCTGCTTTGGAATAAGTCCAACCTTGTATATATATCTTGTTTTGATGTGAAACATTTTACTTCGTATAAGACATTCGTTTGGAATACGATGAGTCAAAATGACATAACACGCAGGTTAACTTGTATGAATCACAACACAGCGCAATACTCTCATCTTATCTACACAAATGCTCCATCTATAGAAAAGATCATTGCATCCTACCATTATCTGTGGTTTTTGTCTAGTCTTGCATTTTTATTTAAGTTTTAAATGTTGATAGTGTGTTGGGTTTTCCTGGTTTGATCAGGCAACTCATTCCACCCCCAATGCCAGATGGAAAGAACGAACATTTGTATGTGTTTGTTCTTGCATACGGAATAAGAAAAGTGCTTTTATCCATATGTCTCTTAGTTGCAGCTTACAGTATGCAGAGAATGGCAATTTCTACAATTAAGAAAAACAAAGACATTAAATTGGCTAATGTTGTAAAGGGGGTGAAATCAATTTCAAAGATCAGGGACATTAGGCATGTTGAAAAATTACTTTTATACAACCATGAAAATAAACGCATAATATACCAATATCAATTAATTATTTTCTCTTTATTTCTAATGGGGAAAAATATGTTTGGTTTACATCCTTACTGGTATGAGGACAAGGAACTGAAATGGATTAAGATTGTATACCGAGTTACCACTGTTATGGGATTGTTATCACCACTATCAGTGTTCATCTTCTTTTTGTTGGATCTATTTTGCTTTGATTTAATGCATCACCCAAAAGGATTAAAATCTCATTTTGAAGTTATTTTTAAATAACTAGATTATATATCAGTCAACTCAATTCCTCTGTTTTATTTTATTACTGAACTTTCGTATCCACCATTTATATTTCAAATAAAAACAATGTTATAAGGGTGCAAAAGAATTGCATTTGCTGGTGATGATTTTATGAACAAAGATATTAATTTGACAGAAAATTTAAAAAATAACTTAAAACAAATAAATGAAGCAGACACCAAGTTATTAGTTACTAGCCAAATGGGCTAGAAAGCTGTGCACATTTTTAAATTATAAAGAGATACTTCAGAATACAGTAAGATCTTTAAAAAAATATTGTACTTTAACCCAGACAATCAAGATAAGGTTATATCAATTTTTTTTAAATCCACAAATAACTCTCTATCTAAAAAAAGTAAGCTACATTGTTATTATTTTAGACCTGGTTTGATATGTAGTCTGGAATGTAACAGTCTGTGTTTGACAAAAGTTTCTGCTTTTTAAAAAAACAAAACCTACTTTTTTTGAGATGTTAATAGTTTCCTCTTAAAATCGCATCCAAATGCGTAAATGTTCAGAATAGGATGTTTGTTAAAGTCACAATTTTTATGACTTACTGTATTCTCATCCTTAAAAGAATTAAATTAGGGTGCTCACAACAGAAATAGTTATCAGAAAGATTTTCACACCATCCAAATGAGGATAGCTCTGGGGAATAACTTACTTGTAAAGAGGCATCACTATTGGGATCAGCCAGCCTATCTACCTTCGAAATGCTGACAGTTGGTTTAGTGGACAACACTGCAGTTGTTGCAGTTTTGTCTGATGACTGAGTTGTAGTGGGTGTTGTACTGATGGATGGGCTTGGTGGGACTGTCACTGTTACAGCTGTTACAGATGCTGTTGTTACAATAACTGGGGTAATGACAGCAGGGGTTGGAGTTGAACGATCAGTTTCAGATACTTCTTCAATTTTAGGCATGTCTGGCCTTCGAAGTTCGGCACCAGGAGGGAGTGGTACCAAAGTGGCCGTCCGTGACCAGGTGGAAATGGTGGATGTGTTGATAGTGGTAGGTGTTGGCAGCTGTTTGACGCCATATAGAAAAATGGGTGAGCACCCAAAGTAATCAATAGTTATGCCATAATGAGATTTATTTTTAAAATATAAGAAGCTTTCTAAAGTTTTAACTGAAATTACAACAGCTTGACCGATTTGCACTTCAAGCTCGATGTAAATAAGCACATCAATAATAATTCCATTAATGCCTGCGTATTAAATATAAATTTCTGTGGTAAAAACAAAAAGCTCTTTCATACCAGGTCAATTTTTAAAAAATGGAGAAAAATTAAATGGCATTTTGGTCAAGCTCTGTTATATCAGTTTTAAAAGAAGTTTTATTTCCATAACCCTAGACATAATAAATTAATTTAAATGCATGGGTTTGTCAATATAATCATACATTAATTCATTGATGACAACATAACATTTTATCAAAGTTATTAAAAAAATTTATGTATCTAATTATTTTTATATTGCTTTTGAATTTTTATTTATATTGACATTTTTGCCCTGCACATAAATTATACCTTTTAAATTAAGCGAAACCTACCCCAAGCCAAGCTACTAATTCAAATCTAAAGACTATAGTTCTACTAAAACATGAGTAGAGGCTAAATAAATGTAAAACCATTTTTAATAGAAATATCTTAACTATGTTAGAGGATTAATAATAAAATGAAAAGATATATATATATATATAATTATTTTTTTAAAAACAATTTAAACTCCATCTGAAAATGAGCTGGTGTTCAAAATTAGAAAATTATTTAATAAAAAAAAATACTCAAGAATGAGTTTAAGATGATGAGAAGAAGATTTTTTTTTTGAGTTTAAAGCAAATGAAATACAAACAACATACCTGGGGATGCTGGGATACTTGTTTATTCTTCTCATTTTTACGTTCTAAGCAGTGAAATGTAAAGGTAATAAAATTTTCGAACAATCTTTATTATAGTAAAAGATGACATTTTTTTTTATACTAGTTTCATATTTATATTCTTACAAGAAAAATTCAAAAATGGAAAGTTTTTTTAAATAGATTAATTATTAACATCAATGTTCTTAAAATGTTTAGTAGTTTTTGAATAATAAAGTTTAGATTGTTTTAGTATCCATAAAATCATATCTGGATGTTAAAATTCAAACATAATCTTAGTTTTACCGTACAATAATTTTCTGTTTAATGGCTACATTTATTTCATTTTCTTTAATAGATGTCAATTGATATCATCTACCTGCTAGCCTTCGTCTCAGTAGTCTTATAATACCAGTAAATTTAATTTTGTGTCATTATCTTCTAATTTCCTTTTAATAAAACTGAACTAAGGTGAGAAAAAAAATTATGTTTAAAGTCAGTTTTAAGTAGTCAAAAGTAATTACAAAAGACTTAAAACAACAAGCTTTTAATTGTAGGGGAACAAAATAATATTTTTTTTTAATTTAAAATTTAAAAAAAAAAAAAATTTAAATTATTTTCCCTGCTATGTGGGAAATTTGATATAGTATAGAGCTTACCTGTTTCAATTTCATCTGTATCATCTTGTGAAATGCTATTGAGAATTTTTTCATCATTTATAGACGCTAAAGCTGCACGCTCTTCTTCTGATGTGCGCTGTATAACATTTTGTCTTTGATCTACACTCATGCGAGTAACAGAACTTCTGAAAAATAAAAAAGTCAAATAAGAGGAATTAGTAAGTAACAGTGCATACAAATTATTTTTTAAAAATTTTTATTTTTGTTTAAAGGCAGTAAACAAAATTTAAATTAAAAAAATATTCATCTCCTGAATTCTTCTTAAATGTTATGTTTAAAAAAATTTGATTATATATTTTGTATCTTTACCTTCTTTTTCCAACGTGACCACTAGATATGAATATTTCTGTATCTACTTCATGATTATTCTTAAACTGAAAAATGATAATTTTGAAAAAAAATTTTAACAAAAATATGGGATTAATATAGTTAATAGTCACCAATGGTTAGTTCAATACATAAGTTAGTAGGCAGAGAATGGCTAATTATAAAATTTTTTTAAAAGTTTATTAACTCTTAATGTGCCAAAGCGCGGTAATCTGCGGTTTACCATTTTTTACCAAAGAGCTGTAATGCGCAACTCGATAGAACTCTCTTTAGAAACGAAATTACAGAAAATAAAAACTCTTCAGTGCGGTGTTTTTTACTTCCGGCAATTGCAGCTGTTTATTTCGCTAGTGTTAACGCTTGATTCGTGAAGTTTTTACGTTTTTTTTTCAAAGATGCGATTTTGCTGTACTTTATTACTAAAATAATAGTACTAAACTACAGGTAAAAATAGTTTTAAACTCAACGGGTCTTTCGGATACATAAAATAACCATTCTTATCCTACAAGATGACGTCAGTATGACAATAATAATACAAATGGATTTTACGCAGTTTTTTAAAATTTCATAACCGGTTGATCGCAATTTGGGAAATTCTTACGGCACTGAGGCGGAAGTTTTCCGAAAACCTTATGGCACATTAAGAGTTAAAAGTGGATAAAAATCTGTAATATAAAAGCCCAGGTCACGCATTCTGTAACGCTAAGGGACATAATCAGCATATTTGTTTTAAAAGAAAATATAGAATTAAAATCATAATCATTTTGGTTTCGAGATTAACTGAGTGTGTGCTGTTTCACGCTGTAAAATATTGTATGACGTCATTATTTGAGCTTATATTTTAACTTTGGAAAAGGGAACGATGTGAAAGAGCTCACACACCAATTTTTGGTTGTCGGAAAAACTGATTCAAACGCATGAAATAACATTCACGTAAGTTACTTGGGTTTTTAAAAGGAGAGTGCCGTAGGCACCCCAGAACAACCTGGTATTTTATATATCACTTTATTTTTAAAAACAACTTTGCCTTTAAAAGGAAAGAACATCAACAAATCAGATGACAATTTTATTAAAAAGAAAAACAACTTTTTCGGTACATATTTAAAACAATATTAGAAAACTTAGGTAAAATTTTAATTAATTTTGTAGAAGAACTAATTTAAAATTATTTCTAAAATATGTTTTGTCCTTTGGCTTTTAGAAATTAATGATAATAAAGGTGCTTACTGTTGCTTGCTTTTCCTTAAGCTCTTCTAAAAGTTTTAACATATCTTTCTCCGCCAAATCAAAAGCTGTATGGCCCTGAAAAGAACAAAATGACTAACTAAAAAACAAGAAAAATCTTGACATTTTAAAACTATCAGTTTTGAAACTCAAGTATTTTAAAATATTTATTCCTTAGAGGGAAAATAAATTGACTATTGAAATTCACTCACAGCCTTATTTTTGTGGGACATATCACACATATTATCTACTAAAAGTTTGCAAGCTTCTTCTTGACCCCAATGGGCAGCTGCATGTAAAGGTGTCCAACCATCAAAATCTTCAGCATTAACATCTGCTCCTGCTTCAAGGAGTATACTGGAATTTAGAAAGCATTTTTTATTCAAATATTTAAAACATGAATAAAATTGTTCAAATAAATTTTAAGAACAGTTAAATATAAAATTAAAAATTATGACATGCAAACTAAACAAAGACTACAAATTTGAGGCACACATTTTAAAATTTAAAAACAAAATATGAAAGAGGAGATATTTGCAATAAAAATTAACTGTTTATATAAATATGGTATATTCAGTACTCACTTCATTACTTTTATATATCCTTTTGCAGCAGCTACATGAAGTGCTGTGGCCCCCGTTTTCGGATGTCTGACCTCCTCTATGCTTTTGTCTTTTAACCACTGGTTTGCATCCTCTAACATACGTTCTTCTTCTTCACAACGAGCACTCTCTGCATCAATGCCTGGAATTAAAATTAGATTATGTGGGCTTGAAAGAAATAATTAAAGCTAGCAGTAAATGATTGAAACACTCATTACAAGGAGAAAAAAGTTGTTAGCCATAGGAGATCCCTACAAAGTATCTTCCAAAGCTTCTTTTCAGACCCCTTATTCCAACTTCAAATATTTTTAAATTAAAACCCTGGATTAGAAAACGTATGAAATACTCAATACATAGCTAGGGTATATGTCACCTAGTGTGGTAAATTCAAAGTGTCGTTTCCCTCCACAACACTTTTTGAACAGCCTTATTCATTCTTGATAAATTAGTCCGTAGTATCTCAATCAATGACAAAACAAAATAGAAATCAATTGAAGGTCAGAATATCAAAGCATAAAACTGTAAGAACATTGAGATATCGGTATTCTCACAATACGTTTAATTTATTGCAGAGTTTACTTTCTTGCTATTTAAGCTGAAAATGTATGGGTCAATCATTAATTCAAATGAAATATCTTGTACTGTATCAATTTCAGTGAATTTATATTTATATTAGAATATGAAAAACTGATATTTGATAATATTTTAACTATCTCTGTATATAAATGAATTGTAAAATATTGCTCTTAATTGAGCGGTGAATGCCTTGCTTGTAGATCAATTTCATCTGCTTTTCTATAGTAGTGAATAAACATCATTGAGCAATTTAATTATAAACAATGTAATAGAGCACAGTATTCTGTTCCACTGGAGGACACCTCAAATAAGATTGTGAAGGAATTTATGTGGGTGTTTAAACAAAAGAGTTAAATAAGTAGAAAGTATTTAAAAATCATTTTAATTTTTTAATTAATTCCTAGAGTTTGAGTTACTAATTCAATTAAAACATTCAATAATTCACAATATTACAATGGAAAATGAAATTTCAAAACATTATTCCATTCTAAGAATTTAGCTTAAGTCTAGATACCCTAACCACCAAAAAAAATAAAATTATAATTTTAAAGTATTTTTACTAGGGCTATTAGCGATTAATTTAAATTTAATCATTAATTTTTGAAAAATTACCAAATAATTAATCGATAATTTTGATTAAAGCAAAAAAATAAGATGTATGACATCATTAAACTGAAAATTTCAAGGGAAGTAACAAAAACAGTAAATTCTCCTTTTTCTATATTGAAATAGACAAAGTAGTTCAATATAATGTCAATGAATTTTAATTTTGTTATTGTTAATTAAGTAAAAACAATGTTTAATTGTTGATATCATTTTCCTTATAAAACAGCTTATATTAAAGTTTACACTTTACAATTTTTTTTTTAAAATAGGGAAGTTTCTAGGTAAAAAAGCAACTATTTCTTATTGGTAATAATTGATTATTTATTGATAAATCGTGTGTTATCATTGCAAAGATTTTCCATAGTTTTAATTGCTATATTATCTATTAAAATAATTTAATAGTAATAGATAAAAATTATTACAGATTAATCGAGGAATTAATCGATAATTTCTGCAGCCCTAATTTTTACGTATATTTCCCGTGGGCTATACCTGATTTTACAAACCCCGCACCCCTCCTGCAGGGTATCTCGGTGGGTGGGGAATCTGAATTTTAAAAAAACTGAATAATGCATCAATTGCATTATTAACTTGCAAAACACGAATATAAAATTATATAGTGTGGGGTATAAGCGTGGGCAGGTTATACAACAATTTTTTTTAAAGATCTAAAAATTCTGCGGGGGTATTTGCGTGTACTGGTTATATGCGTGTGCAAGGAATATACGTAAAAATACTGAACAAAACACAGAGAAACACGTTGTGCCTCCAATATACAGCACAATGATGTTCAGTATAGTGCTCCAACACAATTGCATACCCGCAACAGTGCTCTATCATGCCCAGACCTAACCCTAGTCTCTGCTAGCTAGAGGCAAAGACGGGATTGAGAGTATTTCCGGAAGTTGGCAGCGACCAAAGACCAATACTCAAAACGATAGATATTGAGTTGGTGAAGGCACGCTTTATTAAAAGACACTGGCTGTTCGGCAAAGCCAACTGGAGAAAATTCTGTGAAGGGATCAAAAGCACGGTCACGGGTTCACCTGAGAACCCCAACTCAATTGAGAATGCCTACAATGACCTCGGGGGTATTATTTTGGCTATGGCCATTCCAAGGACGTGCAAAACACCAAAAAATTCCAACCAGTTTGAAACAAAAAGCTGGCAGTGCCTTTCTGTAAACAAGAGAAGGCATGGAAAAAGGCAGGTAAACTTAAACAGTGGCAGCTCATGCCGCCTATAATAAGCTAACTGCTTAGGTCGGGGAGGAAACAATCAAGGCTAAGAAGGAAGAATGGGTTAGTTCATGCGAAAAAATTAACATGGCAGATGGCAGAAAGGTATGGTGACTGATTAAATCCCATTCTGGTATGGGGAAAACTATAAATCCGAACCCCTTGCAAAATGACTGAATTGCAGACGGCAATCATGAAGTGCAAAGCCGCCAAGGCACCAGGACAGGACAAAGTAAATAAGATAATAAAAAACCTATTGCTATTGAATATCAAAGGTGCCCTGCCAGGAGCTTGGCTGAGCACAAACAAGGTCCCAATGCCCAAAGAGGGGAAACATCAAGATCTCCCAAGCAGCTACTGTCAGATCTCAATCGTGTTTAGGGAATGTAGCCATGAGAATGGTTAATGCCAGACTCTATTGGTACCTGGAGAGTATGAATAGTCTGAATCTCAATCAGATGGACTTCCAGAAGGAAAAGCGGCCGATCGATCAAGTACTCTGCCTTTTCCAGTCCATTACAGATGGGCTCCAGAAACAAATTCATACTGTGGCAGTGTTTTTCGACCTCTGACAGGCCTACAATAAGTTCTGGAAGTCCGGTCTGTTTTTAAACTACAAGCCCTCGGTGCAACTGCGAACATGTACAGGTGGATCCAAGGTTTTCCCACAAACTGGACGATCGCAACAACATATGGCAGCAAAACCTCTAGGAAGAGGAAGTTGCTAAAAGGAGTACAGCCCTCAGTTGCACACTCTTCCTTGCTAACATCAACAAACTCCCTGGTTTATTAGGTACAGTGAAGCTATGTATACTGACGATTTGGTCATCTGGAGCATCGGTAAGGATGCCAACCTACTGCAAAAGCAACTACAGTGAGACCTTTCGGCTATTAGTAGGTACATGCAGAGGTGGCAAATGGAAATTAACATAGAGAAGATGGTCTATTCCCTCTACGACAATGGCTGAACCATTCTCAAGCAGGAGATAAGTGCTCAGAATAAACGATGTAGCGCTCAAATGGGACAAGCAACCAGTCTACCTGGGAATCAAACTGGATCGAAAGGTTTAAATGCACAATTTTGTACAAGCCCTACACTCCCAGGAAACCGCCAAGCTCAACCTGGTGAAAAAGCTAGCATGCACAAGCTGGGGAGCTCAGAGCTTTTTTTCTGGGCAGTGTGATGTCGGTAATAAATTACAGTTTGCCTGTCCAAGCAATTGCCACAAAAACAGCATTGGAAAAACTGGGTTGCATCCAGAACAAGGCTCTAAGATTTATCTATGGCCCTTACAGAGCTACACCCACAGATGCTGTGGAAGTCAACGCAAATGTAGAACCACTAGAATTATGTAGGGACAAGGCAATTATAACCACTGTAGAATGGTATCGCAGGCTAGACACTAGAGAACCCTGCTACCAAATGGACGGAAGTGGGCAGTTGAAGCGGTCCTCATTTATACATCAAGTAATGGAACTTGATAAGACCATGAAACCCCCACAAAACTGAAGGCAAACTGTAAGAGTCACATTTATGGGGAGGCTACCCTTTCAGAAATATGTTTGTCTTTGACTGACACGGCAGTGACAAAACGCAGCCCTGAATTATGTGTTGAAAGTGGCTGCCCTTGAGACTATTGAAGGATTGGCGGGAACCCAAGTGAAAGTGTTCACAGATAGATCTGCTAGCTTGAGAGAAGGAACTGCATGATATGGTGCGCTCATCCTATACTCAATAGCCGGCCCACCAAACAAGGAAATTTCAGGACCCTATGAAATTGAATTACACAGGACCTCGGGAAAGTTTGCATCAAACACTGCAGGGATCGGATCTAGTAGGTTTTGACACGGTAGTATTTTGTAAATCGAGATCAGCTCTAGGGGTCCTGAAAAGTGAGAAGTGGAGCACCCACTTGGTTGACGACATCTTAGATGATGTGGGTAAGCTCGAAAGAATCATGGGTAAGGTGACAATGCAGTGGATCCCAAGCCACGTAAATGTTGATGGCAATGAGAAAGCAGACTGCCTGGCAAAAACTGAGGCAGCTCAGCCCCAACCAGACATCCCAGTCACTTATCTTGGTGCAAAGGCCTGGCTAATGGACCACTTCATGAACAAGTGATACCAGGAGTGGGCTGACAATATGACTGCCAGGAGGGTATTCGTTAACATGCCCAGACCATGCCTATCAGACCTGTAGTGGAGTTTGAGTCGCAAACATCAGAGTTTATTGACTGAAATGCAAACAGAGCACTGCCCAACTAAATCATATTTCAACAGGCTAGACCATAACAGGGACTCGAACTGCTGTCATTGCAGCTTAGTCTCTGAAACAGTACTACACCAGTTAACTTCATGTCCCACACTAGATGAAGCCTTAAGAGACTAAGTCTCAGGCTAAAAGAATATGTAGAAGAAGTAAAGACATGAATAAAAACATCAATAATCAAAACTATTATCAAATTTATAGTTTAAAAAAAAGTATCAATAAAATAGAATTGCCATAATTGTATATGAGGGTTTAAGATCATGTGCAAATTTATTAGATAATTCAAAAGCCTTGCTCAAATAGCTCATGAATAATTTTAGGTTATAGCCATGGCCACTGAAATTAAATTAGACTACTACTTGTTCTTTTAAACTTTAAAAAAAGATATTTCATAGCAAACTTTTAAATTTGGCATTTAGTTTTCATAGCAAACATTTAAATTTGGCATTTAGTTTAATTGTTTCTTTTAAAAAATGTGACATTAACAAACCTTGTTTTTTCATTTCTTCTCGTAATAGTGCCTCCATCTCATCATTTTCAGCAATATCCATGGGTAAATCCCCATCATTGTTAACTGCTGCAACATTTGCACCATGTTTAATTAGATACCTGTTAATGAGTATGAAATGGAAGATTTTAAAAGCATAGAAATAGAAACTATTGAAACTCAGACTTAATAAATAAAAATTAATAAACAGTGCTATTAGGTTTAAATTTCAAAGGTTCAAAGATCAAAACATTAGTGCAGAATTTAACTATTGCTGTATTTGTTTTTAAAAAAAAACAACAACTTTAAAATATCATTTTTTCATTTTTTAGTAGTGATAAGCTATTTACCCCAAAAATATGTTTAATAATATATCAAATAATATTTATTTTAATATATACACATTAACATTGAAGCATGTTCAAAGATTTCCATAAGAAATCAACAAGTTAATGCTCTATCTTTTAAAGCAGATTATAAAATTATTATAGCTACACATTTTACCTAGCTATTTCTGTAAATGCACATGAGGCTGTAGCATGTAAAGGGGTCCAGCCCTCATTATCACATACATCTACATCTGCACCTTGCTCCACTAGGAATTCCACCATCTCTATATTGTCGTCTATACATGCCTGTAAAATGTTAAATCATATTAACAAAAATGACATTTTAAAAGTTCTATAAAAATTTCACATTTAGATTGCAATCATTATAGAAATGAAAGTTTAAAGGTGAAGAAGAAGAATTCAAAAATGTTTCCACAAAGTCTAGAGGGTCTAATTTCATGATACTAGTACAGAGTCAATTTAGTTTTGAGATGTAAAATTATTTTAAAATATTTTTTTCAATGCAGTTTAATATGAGTCTATTATTTTTTAAAAAACGTCATTACAATATTGATAAACTATATGTCAATCAAAATGGCTCTGAATGTGAATCACAAAGCCATTACATGGATAGACAAAAATTGGTAAGGTTTTAAAAAGAATTGGGTTACCATAGTATGCTTTAGTGTCTATTATCATAACCTTTGTTAAATCAGACTCAACACCCGGTAACACTCACGCAGTACACAATGGACAAAGTTAAAGTAACAACATTGATCAAAGTTCAACTCAATTTGTATGTTACATATGGCAAAGATTAATTTTTTTAGTTTTGACTTTTATTATGGTTTATATGGTTCATTAGCAGTATGAAATGTAAAATTAAGCAAAACCTAAAAATTCAGCTACAAAAGCACACCACAATACAAATTGTAAACTAAATATTAAATTAAGTCTATAATAACTAAAAAGAGCACGCTTAACTTACGATAGTCCAAAAATATAAATATTCTTACAATTAACTGATTTTCCAGTGACAACTGGAACAGCAAAGATAATTAAAGCCAGTAATTGACCAGAGCAGGGCAAGACTTAACTTAAGCAGTGACTCTTGAGGCACCCAGCTTCTGTTTCATTTGATCAAGTATTAAGAGTTATCAATTTTACTTGCGCTGCTATGGTAACAATAGTCTAAATAAATGAAGACCTCAAAGCAAGAAACAGCTCCGTGAAATTTTTGAATTTTTAAAGTTATCCCCTGTATATGATAGAGGATAAAAATAGAATGTTCTTAATGAAGCTTTAAGAAAAAAATATGCACCTGACCCTAATAAAAATTAAAATCTATTTAGTTAATTTACACAAAATCTGTATAAAATGAACTTAAAAACTTAACAAAATGTGACATAACAGTTTCTTCCCTTGAGCTCTTCAAATGCTTTGCCATATATTTTCAATATCAGACTTTTAATAATAGCGACAGTTGCCATACTATTTTATTTTTGTAAAATTAAAAAAGACCAGAAAATGTGTTTTAAAACAGAAGTTTGTCTTTATACAACATGTGCATTTGAAAACAAGAGAAAACAATACGGGATTTGAAAGAAAATGTACTTTTAATTTTAAATAAGAATGTACTAAATCTAAATATAGGCACTGGCAATGAAAATTTTAAAAAGACCCCATAATCACATTTTTCTTTATGGTGTTTGGCACCTCCTTTTTTACCCTTTGATATAACACTCATAACTTTAGTGCATTAAAAAATATTTTAAAAAAATATTGTTAGGGTATATAAAGTATATACTTGGATGGAGGCGTGAGCTTTTGTACTTCATTATTGTAAGAGGATGGCGGAAGCGGGGGAATTACTTTCCCTAGACCAATTATCTGAGTCTATCGAGGGCGTGTTTTTAAATTATTTTTTAAAACCCTTTTTTGACAATGGGAAAAAAGTAGTAACCCTACGGCAGTGATGGCGAACCTTAATGAAACCTGAAAATGGGGTTTGGGCTTCACTGGTTTGATTTAGGAAATATTTTAGTCACGTGTCGTTTGATGTGGCTCTGCTGCCAAATCTGGCACGCGTGCCATGGGTTCGCCATTATTCCCCTAAGGCATGCGCAAAGTAAAGTGTTATCTGTAACAATGAGCGAAGTATAAGCAATACGAATACAGCGATATTCTAAGAATCTATCTGAATGTTGTCGGGCCATCCACCTAATACAGTAAAACCGTCTTGTTCCAAATCGTTTAAAACAAGCCAATGCAATAAAATTCGCCAAATCATCAAACTCAAAACCTGACGGAATCCAATGATTTGTACGCGGGCTGCTTGCCTGCTATTTGAGTTGTTTCCCCGCGTGCGCCGTTCGCGTCAAATGCACAGAGCATATTGTTTTCACAAGCAGGTTGTGAGTGGCGGTGTCGCTGTTATCACTTGGGGAAAAAATGAATCGTTTATGTTGCAAGTTCACTTACAATACTTACATAGCATATATATTGTATAGACAGTCATAAAAAATGTTGATACCAAATATGTCTTCGTCAAAAGTAAGTCATAAATTTACTAGACCCCTCTATTTCATTAAAGACAGTGATTGAGTGGAAACAACAAATTGCCATACATGCATATAGTTTATTTAATTATTAAATAAACAACTATTATTGACGATTATAACTAACATGGATTAAAATTAATTGCGTTTCTCAACACAAAACTATAAATATACAATATTTTGTGGTACAATAAAACACGAAGATGAAGCATTTGTTACGGTGGCCAACGCTTTTTACGACTGGAACAGATTTAACTTTCTTTAAACATTTGCGTCAAGGGTACGAGTATTGGAGACTACCTGCGCTCAGGTACAGATCGGTCGGTGGTGGAGGGGAGGGTCAACGAGAACTGGGTTTGCAAAGAGCGTGAGGCAGAATCATTTGGAAAAGCAAAAGTCACGCTGCACCATAACCTAAGTCTCGTTTCAGCTGTGCCCGGAACACACGCGGAAGGGAAAGAAACGTGCGAGTTGGTTAGGGGAGGGGTAGGCAAATGGAGCAGTTAGGAATAATTTTATATTGATACATAAATAAAATCACTATATTAAACGGCTTTTTAACAAAAATCAAACAAACACCAGGCAAGAACTAATGAGTTCACACACTTCGTTTACGTAATGTTTTGTTCGGAAAAGAACCAAAAAAAAAAAAAAAAAGTAACACCCACTACTTTTTTGTGTGTTGCTTTGGCTTTTTTGTGGTCAGTCAAATTAAGGCATGCAAGCTGACTGAACTGAAATAAACAAAATTTAGAGCTGATAACCATCGAATCTTATAATTTAATAGAACATCTTCATTATCCATTGTCACAGAGTAAAGGAAAATGGAGGGCTGTTTCACAACTTCCACGAAATTAAAAATAAACACTGAGTTGACACTAAGGTATACTCTTTTCTTATTCAAAATTGGACTATACAATATATGAAAAAATATTGGAATAAGCAATTTTAGAAATGCGTTGTACATTAAAATTAAAACACACCATGAACTTCATATTAAATATAGGATGTACAAACTGCGAAAATTGGTTGGGACGATATTTAGTACTTAAATGATTTGTTAAGAATACTTAGTATAACTGTTTCGAAATAAAACGCCTGTTGTCGCAATTTTTAAGAGACATGTATTACGGGATACTTAAATGCCTGAGTTAAAACTACAGTTGGCACCGATGTTCCATTTAAGCTGCGCAGTCATCTGGCCGACGCGGCGCAGCATTTTAGAATTAACGCGCAGAAAATGTTGATAGGGATTAAAAAAATACATGTTCGTGGGGAGTAACATTTTGGACAAAAATGGATGTTGCGCAACTTTGCACACGAGTTTATCATTTTGCACACGGGCCAACGAACCATAGTTGGGACATTGGGCGGTACACCTTATAGAATTTGCAACTAATGTAATGAGCACAACAGCTTTCGCCACGTAGGGTATGGAGCTTCTGTAGGGGATTTTACGGAAGGCGATCTACCTACAGCTATCGATTCATCTTTCATTCCGAGCATGTTTATATACAAGTCCCATGGAACGCAGCGGCTTCCTTGGCCAGTCATTTGAATGGAGATCACTCCGACTGTACTCCGACAGCCCCCCATGAAAGCATCGGTCCCAGTAAACAGGTTATCTTGGCCTAGTCACGTGGTTCTGGGGATGGGTGCTACCGCCTTAGTGTGCTAACTATTGAGGTCCAGCTTAACGACTCACATACCAAGCCAGACTCGTTACGTGGACATGGCCATTTATATTATCATTTGTTTTTATTTCCCATATTACGCCTAGTTAGGGATTAGAAGCTCCTTATTGCATTCCTAGGATGACACTGGACACAATTGAATTTCAGTGCTGCCTTTCTTAATAAACTAAAAATTATAATACTTAAGGTAAAATTTACCACTGAAAAGGATTAATTAATGTAATGAAGCTCAATAGCGAATTAATTAAAGATGTTACAATTTTGATAGTAAATACAAGTTGAAATCAATGTTAATTAAATTTATCTTATACAAAGGGGTTTTTTATTTTTCGCACCCATTTAAAATCGCCCTGAGAAACAAGATAGTTCAATGACCAAAACAAGTTTGAAAGCCACAAGCACTGTTGGACTAGTACTCATAGCCCGCACGATGACATGGTAAAGAACTAGAGACTAGTAGAGTCAAGAATAGGCCAATTACCCGTTAATTCATTTTTACTTGACCGGAAGAGCTCGGCCATAGCAAAAGATATGGTTGTGGGACTTTCTCTAATTGTGTTTATATATAATTCAGCTTCAAAAGCCCATACATTTTTTAGGACATGTAAAATAAATTTTATCACTAATCATTTCGATTGTGCCGCCAATAAATTACGTACACAATGGTTTGAGAGTGGTTAAAAAAATTACACCCGGGAGCACGGCTTAATTTTTGCATACAACCATCTCGTGCACCGAGCCGCTGCAATCAAAAGATAGGAAATTTGCTACATTCTTTTTTTTTTTAATCTGTATGCCCACCAATTAATTAAATCATTAAGGAGTGGAGGGAGCTAGAAGCGTACTTGTATGAACTATAAGTTTAATTGGTGTCACCGCAATAACCCTCTAGATTATGTGTCTTTTTGTAAAAAATGGGTCCACAGTATAGCAATGACATAAACAAAAAGGAACAGTTAGTGAAGATCTGGCGATAAAAATGTCTAAAAATAGTATAGCAACAACGTTTTCTTAAATAAAACTTATTATCTTACGTTAGATTTGATCCAAGTTTAGAATGAACACGATCAATCGACAGTATAATCACCTTAATTATTCCCTCTCCCAGAGTGAGTCCAGCATCTCTTAAATCAAACTCAATAATCAGCGGACAAAAACTCTAATCACACGAACAATATAGACATTCAAATTGGGAATAATTAACCTGTCATATACAACAATGTACGCTAAACGGGAAAAAACTCTTTCTAAAAAATGCATTCGCATACATATTGCCGTTCATGTGCCTACTTGTCAGAGCTGGATATTTGGCATCGTTTCTTGGCTACAAATTTGTTTATTCAGGGAATAATGTTCAGTAAAATTTAGAATGCACGTTTTCATCACTTGTTTGTCGCGTTTAACTAATCTCCATCACAGAAAACAGAAGCTCGCACAGATATGTGCTAGCAAACACGCTCAGTATTTAAACAGACTGTCGATAAAGCTGGATCTCTCAGGAATTTAATGAGTGAACCGTGTAAGCCATTAAGTGTCACTTTGTGTTTAGTGTCCATTTACACTGTAGCTCTATTTGCCCCATCTGCTAATTCGCAAACCCCGTTTTCCCCACTAGCTGATGTCGCCAAAATGCGGAAAGAAACGCCGATTTCCACTAAGCATCCCATAAAACTGTGGAGGCTTTCCTTTTGATGTCATTGAATTGACGCATTACCTCGATCATAAAAAACTGATAAATTATCCCGAACTTAGCTTCCTCGTGTCATCGAACTCTTTCAAGAAAACTTTTTAATACGTTGGTCAAAAAATTAATTTAGCTGTCATTGACACATGCGTGTATTAAACTAACAGTTCCTCTTCCCCAAATGAGAGCTCTTAATAAGCATTAACATATATTTTTTTAAATAAAAAAAATATGTATTTTAATTATCTAAATTCATGCTTATTCATAAAGATTTTTATAAATACTGCTATAAAACAGTATGTATTTAAAGATGAACTCAATGTTCCCTATAAGGTGCGCGGCTGCGCAAATATCTGACAAACGATGGCCAGCAGTTTAGAATTACCGCGCAGCAAATTTTGTAAAATATTTCACACAAAAATGGATACTGAGCAACTTTGCACACGAGCATTTTTACTTTGCAGAGGGACCAAAGAACCTTAGACGGAACATTGATGACCACGTATCTTTTTTTAAATATGCAAACGTGTGGAACAATAATATACAAAACATAGACAAAATTTGCAGCTCTTATTTATATGTCTAATACTTGTTTCCAATTAAGTAGACATGTAAAAAAAAAAATATAAAAATCAATGTCATTAGTCATTACAACAATCGCAATATGCAACCATTGATACAAAACGGGGCCAAACTGTACGTGGTCCAACCCCCATAACTCTCGTGTCACTAAGCTCGTGTCTCCCACCACGAGACGCCAAATTACCTCTATCCTGTTAGGGTTGATATCCGGACTCACATACCAAGAGACAATCACGGATATTCATGATAACCGTTTATAACAATGCTTGTATTGTAAATCTACACAATCATGACACTTAAAATGCACAGTGCTCACATCCTTACCGAGGTTATGGGATTTTATTATGGTTTGTATACCTCATATTTAAAGAAAAGCATTAAATTAAAACTCACAATGCCTAAACTTTGAAAGAGTCGAAAGCCATGTTTTGTCAATGAAGGGCATTACAGATAATAGAAACATTGGTCGAAAAACTTTTTTTTTTAAACAAAAAACGGCTTATTACTCTGTTGTGAGTAAGGATAGTTTAATAATAATTTGTAGTATGTGATACATTAACTTTTCTGGCATACAGCAGATTTGGGATGGCCAACCAGTCTGACGCACTGTTAAATCTTTGGTCAGCCAGTTGCATGTTGTTACTTTTACACACTGAATTTTTTGAATCTCCACAAGTTGTATCATAAATAATTCTATAAAATTTAACTACCGGCACGGTGAGTGCCCGTCCATTACTGTAAGTAGTAACAACTAAAAACAATACTGTACTGATTTTTTAAAGAAAGAAATCTGGCCCATTTGAAGTTAACTAAATGGCCCGTAATCTTAAAGTTGACGAAATAAAAACATTTACTTAAAAATACATTATTAATATTTTGATTTTCATGTAAAAAAAAGCCTTTAAAAATAGTGCATGATCTGTCCCTGTCGCAACTTTCAAGTACTGAGCACTTGTATTAACTAGAAATCCTACCAAACTATTTTTTTAAAAAATACAACTTGTGTTACTTCATTAATAACTTAAGCTTCATTTTAAAAAATGGAGCTAAACTGGTAAGAAAAGTCCAAGATTAGACATTTTTAAATGCTATTTCCCAAGTTGATTTAATAATGATAACCTGTTTTCAGATCTGGCCTTAATTAAAGATAAGACAAAACCTGAAGTCCAATAAACATTAAAAACAAACCATACCAAAGGTAGTTAGCTAGTTATGTTTAAACAGAAATCTGTTTTTTAAACTTTAGAAAACATCAGTATAAAAGTACACTTAAAGGTAAGGAAATACAACATTTATTAACATGAATGAAACCCTCAAGACCTCTACCCTTATCTCTTTTAACATTTTGAAAAATAAATTGATGTGAAATCATAGATTCAAGAAATTTAATTAGTATTCCAGTGTTAAAGTGTCTGGCCACTCATTTAAAACACACAAAAACCCCAGAAAGAAGATAACATAATTAAAGTTGCAAACACAACTTTATGATTTTACATTTTGTTTATTCATTTATTATAATTTACATAACCAACTACTCCTTTCATACATGAATGAGGTCAAAATGTTGCAGCTACTTTAAGACTTCACAAGCAAGAGAGATAAAATTGCACACATAAAATTTAATTAACAGGTTTTAAAAAAGGATGCACATTAATTATTATTTATTTTAAAGTATTTTTAACTGTGCAAATTTAAAAAAAATTTTAAACTTCTTTTTTGAAAGGCAAAGCTTTGAGTAGCCACCAACCAAAATGTGCTGAATGTCCTTCTCTCTATCCTTCACTATTAAAAAAAACAACAACTCTATAGCTATTTCTGGCATTAAGCCTTGAAACCTGGAAGTGTTAAAATCCAATACAATACTTGCATAATTGCAATAATAATGAAAAATATAATTTAATATCTTATCCAGTAAATTAATTTATGTTCACATTAGCAGAGCAACCATTTGGGATCATGGGTGATATAAAATCAGATACTTTCTTCATGCTCCTTTTGCTACTTGAATAGGAAAAGGCAAATGGTGAAAGTTAAGCGAAAAAGGAAACCAAAATGTGTTGGTCATTGTAACAATCTGGTCATACTGAAAATCTCAATTCAATTAAGAAAATTGCAAGCACAATTAAAATAAAGAATGTAAGCTGTAACCTTTTTAATGATACAATGGCTCAGACAATAAATATATATAATGAATGATACATGAATCTTTAAGTCTAAGCAAACATATTATTATTTAAAACAAAATAACAATTTTCTTAAAGTATTGCTTAAAAATATTTTTTGTGACATCATTTCTGGCTCTTGTCAATTTGAGAAATTTATTTTTTTGACAAGTTGGATAACCAATGGTCTAAAGTAAATATAATTGAAACATGTTAAAAACAGCCAAATTTATGGCCATGTAAAAAATTTAATCGAAATATGTATAAAATATAGAGGAGCCATCACACCAAAAACAAAACAAGTAATAAAAAAAAAGAAATTTGATATCAATTTCCAACAAATTCCGATTTTATTCATTCAAGGGAAATCATTCTAGAGTCCCACCAAGAATGTGGACTCACTGTGCAACAGTTTAACATTAGCATTCACAAAGCAGGAAAACCCCATTAACTATTATTATAGATTACATTATAGATGTCATTTCAAATAAATAATTCTGAAACTAAACAAAACCATTGAGAGATTTTTCCAAAATTCCTTCTCCCAAATTGTTCTAAATATTATTAGCTATCGTTTGGCATTTGTTTTAACAGGATAGATGTTATAGCTGACAAAATACTGATACTTTGTTGGGGTTTTTTTATTTTCCCGGAAATCCAGTAAACTTTTTTCTGTAATTTTTTGGCCTGTGCACATCCTTGCAACCTTCTTAAAACATATTTGCTTAAGTCCCAAACCTTCAATCTGGTATGGTTCAGGAAGAGTTTCTGTTCAAAGCTCGAAAAGACAGACATTTCAAATATATTAACGCTATTTGTCCCAAGGAAAATGGCGTTAAAATTTTTTATTCCCATTCAAACAATGTCAATTTTTTTTAATAAGAAAAAAAATCTAATTCTGACAAAATAAAATATTAGAAGCTTGAATAAAAATACAGATTTGATCAATGCTGCCACTGAGACATCTGACTGACTCTGCGTAGCAGTTTAAATTTACTTAGCAGTAAATTTTGATAATACTGTAATACCACAGTATACATCAGCTTTGGAATAACGTCCAGTAAATTCAATACTAAACATGAGCTCTAACAAAGTTAATGAGAGGAGCCAAGCAGCTGGAAAAAATTGATTTTAAGATCCCCATGGCGTTGAAAAAAAAGATTTTTGACAAGGATGAAAGTGGCAAAGTGAAAATTTTATAACCAGTTGATCGCAATACGAGAAATACTTACTGGAATGAGGCGGAAGTTTAACAAAAACCGTACGGAGCTTTAAACATTAAATAGAAATAAATAGATCAACAAATGGGATCATAAATTTCACACCATGTATTTAATTCTAATTTGGATTTACGGAAAGGCTTGGAGAAATGCTCCCTTAAAGCTGCCTTGAAGCAGTTAAGAATTTCAGTGCAGCAAAATTCAATAAGGATAATATGCTATTTGTGTTTCTGTGGTCGTTAGTTTGCACCCCAAAAAAAAAAATGCAAGGTTTGATATTTTGCAAACAGATTAAATGAACTAATACAAGATTTGAGATTGAGAATATATAACATAAAAAGAATAACTGGTTTGCAAAAAAATATATATAAAAATTAAAAGATATGAAAAATTTTCAACTGACAACACTACGCATCACATGACTGCATTCATCACCCACCAACAATTTTTGTGCAGTTCAATGACATTTGCCATATTTATTTCAGAAACATTGCAAAAAAGCAGACAAAAACAAGCTTCGTTGGATCAATATTTTGCTATTAGACCCTTAGAAAACGAAGATGTTGGAGGAAGTGAGGTGAAGAAATTGAAAGGCGACAAAGAAAATTAGAAAGAGCAAAACGAAAAGTTTTTTTTTTAAATATCAAATATAAAAAAATATTTTTAAAAATAAAAAATTGGACATACTCTTAGGAGTTATGCAATAGATGTTAGTGTATAGTTGTACTAAATGTGTTTATTTAGCATTGATTCATGAATTCATGCAAGTTTGTACACATTGTATTATGTTCATTAAGTTAAATGTTTGTTAAGTAGTGCTGAAATGTTTTCTGCCATCCATCCTCCCCTACCAGTCCTACCCCCTGCTATGTCACTTTGCCACATTGCATCACTCGAAAGGTAAGGGTTCACATTTGTGTAAATATTATTTTTTCATTTATTTTAGCTTTCACTGTTTTATTATTATTTATTAGATTTATTTTGTTTTTCTCTTGATTTCCTTGTTATTTTCAATTTTTAGTTCGATATACAAAAAATTCCAAGAAACGTGAAAGCCACCAAGGAATCTATTAATTTTGTATCTCGAGGTACCCCATGGTAGGTACTTTGGTATGTCAAGGGATATGTTTTTTGTATCGGAAAAATAATAAAGCACCAGAGATCCAAGTTTTTAATTATTTCAGGAGGGTTTAAAACTATTAATAAATAGGTACTTTCAAAATGTATTTGAGTTCCTATTTTAATAGGTTTCTTTTGTATTTTCAATCGACAGGTGTTTTGGAATAAAAAGGTCAATATATGGCATCTTTGACTCAAAACTTCTGTTGAAATCTAAATTCACCATCTACAATATTAAATCTAATTCAGCACCATCTATTGATCTAATTCTGTGCCAATTGTCATTGACCTAGGACATCTCAGGCATTACTTTTTTTCATTATCAGTGACATGACCCTTCTTTACATAAGTGACACATCCCCATTTTTAATGGCGGAAGTCCCTGATGCTTATAAAATATTCAATTATTTTGACTATTTACAATACAATATTTGACAATTGAACTAAAAAGATGATCTAACTCTTTCCCTGCTAAACAAAAAGGAAGTAGAAAAGAGTTACCTCTCATTTGTAAACTTAAAAAGTCTAATGGGACAAAGCAACGAAATAAAATCACAAACTCAATTCCCCGATATATCTGCAATTGGCACAAACGTGACCCGACGAGATCGCAGATATTAGATATATCAGCGATTGGCAGGGAAAGAGTTAGATGGGGGCACGGTGGTCTAAGTTGTAGCGAGCTGGACTGCCGAACCACAGCAAGAACCCGTGTCGCGGGTTCGAAACCGCGGATCTGGCAAGGCCCCCGGGGCATTGTGCTAACCACACAATCCCATGCTCGTTAGTGGTCAATGAAACTTGTGAACGCTATTTCACTTGCTCCCATGGACATTCATGGTCTGTAAGGGATAAATTTTTTTTTGTTTTTATTTTGTTTAGAAATAGCATGTGTTTACATTCAGTAGTGTTAAAATTAGCAACTGGTTTCGATTTATTTTGTAAACAAAGATATGGCCACGCCCACTCAACGAACATAGTGATTTATTATAGTATTTATTAATTTATTGCTATCTTATTAAATTTAATTGTGAATTATTGATGCAGAAACATTTGAAAACAATAAAAGTTTTGGGATTTATTTAAGATTTCATCCTTATGATACGGCATTATATGGAAAAAGAGTAGTGGTGACAGTTCGGTTTCTATATAAGGAAATAGTAGAAAAAAAGTTTTCTGCCATGGACATCATCAAGATAAAAATTGTCATAACTTTAAAACTACATGGGATATTTTCAAAATTTAAAAAGCATTTTTTTCATAAATGGAATTTATATTTTGCTAAATAAAGGAGAAAAGGATTACTGGTATGCAGACTTTCTTTTAGTTCGGTAAGTTCAGATTTTTAACAAAGAAAATTTAACACACAAAAATTAATCACAAAATATTATAACGAAAATTATTTTTTGTTTGATAACATTTTATTTGCGTATACATAATTGTATTCTATATTCAAATTCCTTTCTTTTGATATAAGATACACCAATGTAGCATTGAGACATTTATTTAAAATTTACGATAATTAAAGTCACCCTTAAAAAAATTATAAAACTAAAAAAAATGGTCTGGCACGAACGTGTAAAACCCCCTGACCCCCCCCACCCCCATGGAAAGAGCTAATATGACATTAATTCAATAATATACTTAGTTAAGACGGCTAAACCCTGCATAGTTATAAAATACCTTAATGTCCCATGTGCAGACTTGTCCTTGGCAACAATTACTATTCATTCAACCACATTGTAGCTTATACTACCACTAAGTCTTTAATAGTTTCATTTATTATTTGTGGCTGTATGCAAAAACTATTAAGCCATTGGTCAGTGTTGTTAAATTAATTAGTCATGAGCCAAAGTTAAAATTTCAAAAGAGGACAGTTCACATTGTCATACATACTGGAACTTGCAAACACAAAATAAACTTTGTTTAAAGATAAATAATATATTGTACTGTAAATACAAAGTAAAATGCTTTATTACTTCTTATATTTTCAATTCAAAGTAAAATGATTTATTAACAAAGAATATTTTTAAAACAATATAAAGAAATAACAATTTTATGTATGGCATTCATCCTAAAAAGAAAATCATTATTAAAAGGAGAGGTAAAGCGCAAACAGCCTAATTGAGGTCACAAAATGTGGAGGTAAAATGCATTGCAGATGGGGACAAATCAAACCACACTTTAAAAATTAATAATTCTAAAACTACAAACATTTTGGTGTTAAAATTTACTTAAAAATTCAGCTCTATTTAACTATGCCATTGGTCTCTAATTTTTTTTTTAAAGTTTATTTTATTTAACCAAAGTGACTATGGTATGGCAATAGTAAGTTATTGGCATATGGCGTAGATTAGTAAATTATTTTTACTGACACCATAAAAAAAAAGAAATACAGAATTCAGACATGCCAACTTGCCCCCCCCCCCAAAAAAAAAAAATCTGTAGATGGTGCGCACGCAAGTCGGGATCCCAAGTCATTAGCGCTGTGGTCTAAATCTATACACTTAATTATCAATAGTTAAATATATAAAAGTTAATGAAATAATCATTTACCTTCATTTTCATGTAATAGTCCACAGAATGAATATTAACATCATTACAAATGTACATATATACATATGCACAGAACAGAATAATCATTATTTACATATGTACACAACTTTCATGTGTTCAGTTTGACAACATTTCTCTTGTGGCCTTTTTACATTTGCCCAACTCTTTGGACATACGTAAGTTGCCATGGCAATTGGTAACTTTGGTGACCAACAAATTAGACAGAGTCTCCACTTTCATAGAGGCCCTTGACTCTGTATAGTTTTTCTTGACAATAGAAACAATTCTTTCAGCATCTGCATTGCTGTGGGGAATGCAGCACACTGCAAGCATGGCCATGGCAATAGCCAAATCCTTTAACTCCACTTGGTCTGTTATTGGATTTTTAAAGTTTTTCAGGAAGTGCCACTGTTCATCCACACTGGTTGAGGTAACCACTTCCTTTGGTAGGTCCATAATCTGGTACTTCCTGAATTGTTCCTCATAGGAGTCCAGTGAACAGGTCATTGGGATTTTCTTTTTAAAAATTTGAAGGTAAGCAAAGGTACCACTATCTCTCCAATTCATATTTAACACTTTGGCATGCTGGTAGAGTGGGTCAGATAGTGGAAATTTCTCTTTCATATACTTGAGAGCTACAACATAGAAAGACTTTAGGTGCTCTACAACCACTTTTCTTGACTTCTCATTCAGCTTTTCCAAAAGTGCATTGCTGCATTAGTTTGTAGTTTATCTTATCTTATCTTAGATATACAGACGCTCCTTCTATGCAGAAGATAATTGAGTCCACAGACCATGAGAGATGATCTGTTGGCAAGTGATGCAGCGGTCACAGGTCACGGCTATAGGGGTTCCACGCATTACCCCAGCTGCCTAACTATTGTCTAGTTAGGCTGCCTAACTATTGTCTAGTTAGGCTGCCTAACTATTGTCTAGTTAGTACCCATTCGGAGCTGGGTGACTCGGGGACTCCTCAGGCCCCGAAAACAAATCCTCACCTTCGTGTGGATTCGAACTCGTGACCATCAGTATGACAGTTGAGAGCGCTACCTCTCGACCACCACGTCCCAATGTCACTGCTGTTAGCTGCATGTTTCTTAGTAGTTATATGTTTTTGAATATCATTATAACCACCCCTTTCTATGCTTAAGTGGGTTTGGCAAAGATTGCAAAATGCAAATGTTTCCCCACGGGATGATAATCTAGGAAACGAATGCTTCTCAGTATATTCCTTTCTAAAACGTTGAGCATGACGTTTTTTTGTTGTTTTTTTTGGTTGGAGTTTCAGCATTGTCAGATTCGACCTCATTTGTTGCCATGGCAGATCTTTTCAAAAATTTATCCATGTTGTCACGTAAAGCTTCCTCTTTGAAATAGGCACCACACAATGAATTATTTTTAAGTCTAATAAACGGATGGATGATAGAATATTCTAAGAATATCAAGTGAAGAATGACACAATAAAAACACGGGTCCCATAAATAACGGAAGTGCGGGAGAAAAAAACAGGAAGTCATCATATAAATCAGCCAAGTCGTCTTATTTTTTGGGGGCTTTTTCTTTTTATAATTTTTTCGCATTCGGATTTTTCATCGTGAATTTTTTTTTTTTTCGGAAAATCTGGAGATTAAGGGTCTTATCGGGATTTTGTAAGCATGGGTAAAAAATCCGTATAATCCTGAAAAAATCGGGAGGGTTGGCAGGCCTGCTTTTGCTGTTAGCAAACATGTATGTACAATTTTATAGCATGCCTATAGCTTCATCAAACAAATAACGGCAATGCTGTTGTGTTAAAAAAAACTCCAAAAACACGTGCATGAACATTATCATTTATTAACGCTTGTGATGGGACGATACCAAAATCATAGGCTGCTTACTGTAAACAAAATTAAATGGAAAAGACGTAAACAAGGTAAGGGTTAGTCTGACCGGACGTAACAAAACACTGTTACGTCCGGTCAGGCTAACCCTTACCTTGTTTACATCTTTTCCATTTAATTTTGTATAAGCCTGATTGCAGTCCTACCCCTCATTTTGTTTACTGTAAACAAGGCTCCCCAGATTTTAAAATATATAATATAACAGACTACAGACAGTTTACCCACCCCCACTCTCAATCTCCCACACCATTGTTGTTGGTTAGTCCTATTAGCATCAAGTTACCGAAGGAATTCCAAGTCCATTGTAAGCTGAGGGGATCGTATGGAATAATAAAATGTACCGTGTGCAGACTTGTTGTCATTGGCAATTATTCATCCTTCAACCTCATTTTGACTACATGTATTACATGTACTGCACTACTGCTTTGTTCTCATTGTTTCATTCATAAGAAGTGGCCGTGTGCAAAAGCCATTTAACTATTGGTTAGAATTAATTAAAATATGTCAAAGTTGAAGGTTCAAAAGGAGTACCTAATTTATTTGTGAACGTTTATATAGAGAAGAGTTCGCTTTGTCATGAGTCATATATAGGTCACGATAGACCATTCTGAGTCCATTGTAAGCTGAGGGGACGGACCCAAAGAAGATGATTAGGAAGAGAATGGTTCGGGGACAATGAGGGGATGTGTAGGTTGCTTATTTGTGTAGCTTGTAAGGAAAATCAAGCAAGTGGTTTCGATGGCACAGTATTGCTCAATCTGGGAATCACCGCAAAACGGCGTTATATTTAAACTTAAACGGTCTTTAAAAACGAACGGTCTTAACAACCTTAAGAAAGAGTGAAGAAATTAATCAGAGTCGTATTGGAATATCGGGACCCTATATCGTACCATCACTAATTAACGCACAACACGTACATAAAGAAATTTCAAGCGCATGTTAATATTTTGCCGCCATATTGGTTTTCGCTTTAACTCGATCATCGGTTATGTCGATGCCATTTTTCATACCCCAACGCCGTCGACTTAAGCAGTTTTGACTGTATTATGAAATTTAAAGATACAAATAAATACATAGCCCACATCCTGGCCCTTTCTTTTACATTTACATTGTTACTGTATAGATTTGGCACAAAAAACATGTATTTAAAATGATAAAATTAGCTATTGTTAAATTCTGCCTTAAATAAATACAATTGTACTTTTTCTGACACAGATCACATAAACTCAAATTATTTTATTAAGGTAAATACGGATCAGGGCGCCATCTTTGTTTATATTTAAATGTCTGAAGAACTATGACTAAAACTAACCCGAACCTTAATTTCTTTAAGAACTTCCATTTTGGAGTACCGTCCTCGACGCCACTATATTGCCTATATTTGATCCGTTGAACATTAATTAGTTTTAATTAAAATTAGCCCAAATTAATATAAGAAGTAGGCTAAAAATTAAGAAAACTTTCCAGATTATGCCAGGTTCATTCTCGCACTCTTTAAAACTGACCTCAATTAATTGTAATTGCAAGTTGAAAGACACTCAATCTTCAAACTTTTACACTGAAGTCTAACTAACTTAACTAAGAGTAACTGATACCTGATTTATAATCATAACTACC
>MUZC01000421.1:787389-798719 GCA_002072015.1 Radix auricularia | reverse complement strand
CTGTACATTCAGTAGGTTGTCAGGTCTGTATATTCAGCAGGTTGTCAGGCTGTACATTCAGTAGGTTGTCAGGTCTGTACATTCAGTAGGTTGTCAGGTCTGTACATTCAGTAGGTTGTCAGGTCTGTACATTCAGTAGGTTGTCAGGCTGTACATTCAGTAGGTGGTCACACAGGTGATTCCATTAAGTTTTCAGATTTAAATACAAGTGTCACTGAACATCTAATGTAAGCTTTGATCGGATTTAATGTTTAGAAGAAAGAACAAGCGACTCACTTCTGAAACTAGTCACAAGAAAAACTCTATGACATTTATTAAACAATCAGCATCAATCATCAATCCTATTTCCTAAACAAGCAACAACAACCCTCGATCTCAAGTCTAAAACAAACAACATCAATCCTCGATCCCAAATCTAAAACAAACAACATCAACCCTTGATCCCATTTCTAAAACAAACAACATCTAATCTTGATCCCATGTCTAAAACAAACAACATCTAATCTTGATCCCATTTCTAAAACAAACAACATCAACCCTTGATCCCATTTCTAAAACAAACAACATCTAATCTTGATCCCATGTCTAAAACAAACAACATCAACCCTTGATCCCATTTCTAAAACAAACAACTTCAACCCTTGATCCCATTTCTAAAACAAACAACATCAACCCTTGGTCCCAAGTCTAAAACAAACAACATTAATTCTTGATCCCAAGTCTAAAACAAACAACATCAACCCTTGATCCCAAGTCTAAAACAAACAAAATCAATCCTCGATCCCAATTCTACAACAAACAACATCAACCCTTGATCCCAAGTCTAAAACAACACCAACCCTCAAGCCCATGTCTTAAACAAACAACATCAACCCTTGGTCCCAAGTCTAAAACAAACAACATTAATCCTTGATCCCAAGTCTAAAACAAACAACATCAACCCTTGATCCCAAGTACGCCATGCAAACATTTTTTAATTATAGAAAACATTTTTTTAATTAAAAAAAATATATAATTAAATTTTAAAAAAACAAAAAAAAAAAAACTCGTTTCTTTTTTTTTCAAATTCTGAACGTTAAATTGCTCGGTCGAATTTCTTTCGAGCGCTTATTAAAGCACGTCATGTAAACATTTATAAAACACATCATAGAAACGTTTAACAAGTACTTCATGTAAACATTTATAAAACACATCATAGAAACGTTTAACAAGTACTTCATGTAAACATTTATAAAACACATCATAGAAACGTTTAACAAGTACTTCATGTAAACATTTATAAAACACAGCATAGAAACGTTTAACAAGTACTTCATGTAAACATTTATAAAACACGTCATACAAACGTTTAATAAGCATAGCATACAAATGTATATCAAACATCGCATACAAACATACATTAAAATTCCAGAAGAAGCTGCTGAAGACGTGCTTTATTAGGCAGAGTAACTTGGAGAATACATATCTAAATAAACTTGGATAAATCAAGTGGGCTTGAATTCATTCCTGCAATTATTTGACTCGTGAGGTAAAACAGTCCTTGATTGACAATATGCGAGATACTTTAACATGCAATCTTTCAAAGTTCAGTAGATTAGCTGTTGTACAAAATCATATATGTTTTCCGAATTCTCACACGAATGTCTAGAGTTATCTTATTTTATGAAGAACACAACTTTTTCCTCAACTGTTTTTTAACATGACTACATATGAGCTTTGACAAAAAAAAATATTTCCCTCTTATTCTTTGGAAAAATCAATTAAAATAATGTATTCACATACAATTTTAACAAATTTCAAAGCATCCTTTAAGTTTTCAATTAGTTTCTCTGTGAGTATAGCCTCTGCAAAGCAATTTTAGTACTACACTATAGGTTTGTAAATATTTTCGGGCATAATAAACTTCATAAAAGAAATAATTCTAGATTGTACATGTTTCCAGATTCTATAAACTAGACAAAAGAAAAAGACTTCATTGCGACTAGCAAAGTTTTTTCGCCTGTTCGTGTGTTTAGATTTGAATCTGCCTCTGCCAATTTTCGATAGCTTACAAAATAACCTCGTAATGCTCAATAGTATTTTCATTATTTGGTATTGCGAAGTCTGATTAATAGTTTGCCTGTAGCAGCAAGTTGATCTTCCCTACGGTGTGTGGACATGGAAATGAATACGTAACAACGTTCTAGTGTACCAAAAATAGTAGGGTTCGTTGAGTTGGAGAAGCATGTAAACAGGTATAATAAACTGAGCAAATGACAAATTTGACTTTCAGATTTATGTCTTTAAGTCTTTCTTGAACTCATGTACATCTTCCAGTCATTACGAAGTACTTGTATTAACATGCTTTTGGGTTCTAGAGTTCTGTATTTCAAGACCATCAATTTGGACGAAAAATATTTAATCATTTTAGAAATGCCCTAGCAGAAAACGTTAAAGAAAATATAGAAATCGATGCTTCTGTGAAATATCTAAAGAAATATCGAATAGAATTGATTAATTTTTGGTCCCTTGTACCTAAACGATATTTTTCGATCTGTGGCAGCTAAAACAGCAATGTTCTTATTTTGAATTTGAGATGACAAGTTTTTCATTAAAAAAGAATTCACCTGGCACATGATGTCCTTGGAGAACTGAATCGTACTATGCAAGCACTAAGTACGTACAGCGGTATCTGATTCCTTCCAATTATGGGTACCAGCAGATCCTCGTCAGTTCAGTATCATTAGTATTAGAAAAATTTAGATTCATTATGGAGTTTGAAGTTTTGGCATAAGAAACGTTATCATATTTTAAAATAATTTCTCCATTCCTTTTATTAACTTTTTACAATGAATTAAATATTTTTGAGATTATTTTAACGTTTTTCAGTTTTAGACGCTAAATAACGAGGAGTCGGCCGCCCGGAACATATTGCCGCACGGAGCATTCGTTTGGCCCATGTTTCAAATTGATAGGGTACAAAAATAGTTGCTTTTAAAACAGCAGCGGCCATCAAATTTGAAGACTCATTATACGTTATCAGCAGATTAGTGTCACGTTCACCCTACTACTTCAGCCTCTTGGTTTTTTGAGCTCAGTAGCATAAGTTCTAGAATAATGTCTATCCAAATTGGAGTTTCAAATTTTAGCACCTGAAGCGTTGACATACTTAAGGATTGTAATTTTTAAAAAATCATTTGCAAAATTTGCTTTTCATTATATTTTCTTTTTAAATTCTTCATTGAATTGCCGCCTGGGACATTTGCCCCCATTCCCCCTTTCACTACGCCACTGAGTGTGTAAGATCTTATTTTAATTTTAACATGAAACACTAAATGAGATCCATATCTTAAAGTTGTGCTGAAAGATTAATCCCTTCGTTAAAAAATTTTAAAGTAATATTTAATGACTTTCAATTATACGTTCTTAGAGTAATAACGAAGTTTAAATTGGCAGAAATTGAAGTCAGTTAAGTAACTACATGTAATTATATTTTCTTTTTATTCGTAAGGGACATATTTTTTCTTTGTAGCTATTTTTCCAAGAAAACTATGTTTCTAAAATATCGTTATTCTGTTGAGCCCCACTATTAAAAATATAAACTAAGTGGGATTTAAAAAAATGATGATTGAAGTTTCGTTTACAAGAAAGGCTATGCAACTAAAAGAATCTAGCAACTTTGTGTTCCTAAAACTAATACCTTGTTCCTAGGACGATGTTTTACGAATTTAGCATCACACCGTTGTTCATAATAAAGGTTTAAATTTAGCCACAAGCCTCAATCACTATTTTTGTAAAGCATTCTTTACAGCAGCGATTGTGAAGACATCCGAGAAAACATAATTTCATTTTACTTGCCTGGCAGCGTTTCTGCGAATCTAAAGACTTACAAATCAATTTGGAGCCCATGAAATGCCATCGACATTAGAAAATAGTTTTTCCGACAATGGATGGATCATATTCCTTTAACTTGATTGTTAAAAAAATAGTATGATAGTCATTGACTTGTCGTCTCCCGCTTGAACCTGGTTTGGTCAAGAGGCTGGAGTTTGACACAAAATGTAAATTACAAAATAATAATTGGCTTGATTGTTGGACAATGCGCTCCTTACACTTTCTTTCAGGCATGCAGATATACACCTTACACTTTCTTTCAGGCAGACATACACCTTACACTTTCTTTCAGGCAGACATACACCTTACACTTTCTTCCAGGCAGACATACACCTTACACTTTCTTTCAGGCAGACATACACCTTACACCCTCTTTCAGGCAGACATACACCTTACATTTACTTTCAGGCATACATACACCTTACACTTTCTTTCAGGCAGACATACACCTTACACTTTTTTTCAGGCAGACATACACCTTACACTTTCTTCCAGGCAGACATACACCTTACACTTTCTTTCAGGCAGACATACACCTTACACCCTCTTTCAGGCAGACATACACCTTACATTTACTTTCAGGCATACATACACCTTGCACTTTTTTTTCAGGCAGACTTACACTTTCTCCCAGACAGTTATATATACTAAACATTCTTTAAAAAAAAAAAAATAAATTGATAATTTGTATAGCGCTGTATCCCAGCAAGGAGCCGGGCTCACAGCGCTTTACATGGAGATAATCCCATATATATACTAATTAAATAAACATTCATATCGTAATAACCCCATAAATGACAGTACGTTACATTTAAGCTACGTTAATCATTGAAAAGAAATGTTGTTTCATTAATTTTGAAAATAAATTTTGAAAAGATGCGTTTTAAGTGCAGACTTAAAGGACATAATGGTTGAAATAATACTGATGTGGAATAGTGGAGAATTCAATTGTTTGGCTGCATCTCCAGGCAGATCTAGACAACTGGAGAGAATCTAAGACTTAACTAAAAGAACGCAGAGACAATATTTCCTCCTAGTTCCGCTGGTTCGTGTGCTCATGTTCAAAGTTGTACAGTAAGACAGTAAGTGTTTTAAGTGCACAAAATATTACATGACGTAAAATTTAAAAAAAAACTGTTAAAATTTATAGATTAATTTAAGGGAATAATTTGTGAAAAATCGTAAATTAAGGAACTGTAGTTAAAGAATGGTACAAAAAAATACAAATGTTTACAGCAATCAAGGTTGATATCTGTTATTGAACCAATCAAGCCACATAATTCCAAGCCACCCACTACCATTGGCGGCTTATCACTACTCTTGAACTAAATTTCATCATACACGTATGGTCAACCTGATGTCCGCATTCAGATAAGCTTAATACTCTTAAGAATGCCTAAATGAAAATCTTCCGGGCTATATCTAGATTTTATTTGTTTAACGTTAGACATCATCCGCGAGCACAATCAATGCCTTAATCAAGTCTTCATTTTAGAAATTTCTGTGACTATCCAAGAGATTATTTGCAATGTCTGGACTGTTTCTTCATCCATGAAATACAAAATCAATAATCTCATCAAAATCAGAATCAGCCGACGTTACAGAATGATGTTGTTCACATAGAATGCCGAATATTTAGAAAATAATTGCGAGAGTTTTTCATGGCCAAAATTAAAATTTGTTGTTTTGGTTGAGGCTGATCTCAAATATGTGAAAGAAAGGACACGTGGGTGCAGGTGGAAAAAAAGGGCTTCTTATATCTTGGTATGCTGTCATAGATGTGTCCAATGTTGAGAACCATTTAACGTTGTCAATTTTCTGATCATCCTGATCAGTTTGATGGATGGAAGAGCGAGTTTAAGGTCATACGTTTGAAAGATAACGAAATGTGAGTCACTTTTTCTTTTTATGATCCCATGCATGGTACAGGAGGCTGACTTAGACTGAGCCCGAAACCTTTGACAGTGGGGTAAGATAAGAATAAAAAAGAAAAGTTTACTACAAAACGTTGACAGTGGGGTTAGATAAGAATAATTTTAAAAAAAGTTTAATACAGAACGTTGGAATTTCGATGACTTTAAAATAGTTTCTGAGCAATCTTCCCGGGGCCATGAGCAATCAGATTTTTTTAAAAAGTTGTGACAATGATTTGTTTCGGGAGGCCTCAGGAATTTATCCAAATTGTTTCAAGTGAAAGAATTCTTAGAGAAATGAATATTTGAAGAAAAAAAAATTAAAGAACATTTAACCATCAAATTGCGAGAAATTTATTGCTTTTTTGGTTTCAAAAGAAGTGATTTATTGCTTGAATTATACAAATTTAAACACAGAAAAAAGAAACATGTGATGACACATTCAGCATTTGGCATTGGCACACATATTTACAGGCAAAGCGATGTAAATCAATGATAAAGATATCGATCTACGAAGCAAACCGCCCAGTCTTGTGGTAAAACAATTTAGTAATTCGTAGTTTAGTTGTTCGTACTAATCACGCATCTTGTGACAGTCCTGTGATACAGACCCATATTCTGTGCCGAGGGGGCGCCATAGTTGCAGCGGGTCGTAGTAGGAAATTCCAACAGCACCCTTTAGGGCGGAACAACCTGGGAGGCAGCCTGTACCGGTGTTGCCCAAATGACCCCCCTCAAAGGGGATCGTCTCGGGGGTGTTCTCGTCGGCTATTTCCTCTTGGCGGAGAGAAAAAAGTTGACAGAGAGTTTTCCGAGGGGACCTATAAGAAGCACACGCTCGGGGCCATTGATACAGACTCAAATTTAGAATACAAATCCCGAAAGCTGTCAACACAAAATTGAGGAGATAAGGGATCCATGCAAGCCCTATCAACATGAGAACACTGTGGTAGATGAAGCCTTGGTGTAGATATGAAATGTTTGTAGTGTAAATATTTTAAACCCTTATTTCAAGGCCAGACACTATAATATTAATAAATAATAATAAAATAGTTCACTTTGCGTTCAAACGCACAACACGTGAACTGCAAATTAGTTTGATTTATTGTCCCATCATTTCATTAAAACAGTAATTACATTAATCAAGTGTTGCCTTCTCTCAATAAACCCACAATTGCATTAACGCACCGTATTCTATTTCATTGAGTCCCCCTTGGCTGTTTCTGGTTAAAAACATAAATAAATATTTCATCATCTGATCGCTACACGCACGGCGGAATCACCTTCTCCATGAACATTAACCAAACCTACTAGAGTGCTGCCCCTTGCACGGTTCCAGAGTTAGTTTAATCAGATAGTGATGTCATGCTAAGATCAAACACTGAGTATCTAGGTGTCTATAGATCAGTTGCTGTTCATGACCCTGGGTGTCTGTAACATAACAAACCTGGAAGACAATTAATTAGATCCGAGCAAGGGCACGGTCCGACATTTAAAATCGCAAGTTTTAGAAGTTTTATGTGTAAAACTCTGTCAGAAAACTATATGTGAAATGAATCAAGTAAAAAAAGAAAGACACACACACACATAAAAGGCCAGAAAGGGAAAAAAAGTTAATTAACGAAAGCTTTTAATGGAATCCCAAGGGCTTTACAAATATCCATGATTTATGTGACAACTTGAGGTCCTTAAAACTTGGAGGCCTGCCAACTTAGGCTTCTAATAACATGCCACAAAACATCTTGGTTATCTAACATCTTGGCCATTTAACAACTTGGCCATCCAACAACTTGGCCATCTAACATCTTGGCCACCTAACAACTTGGCCACTTAACAAATTGGCTATATAACAACTTGACCATCTAACATCTTGGCCACCTAACAACTTGGCCACTTAACAAATTGGCTATATAACAACTTGACCATCTAACATCTTGGGCACCTAACAACTTGTCCACCTAACAACTTGGCCACCTAACAACTTGTCCACCTAACAACTTGGCCACCTAACAAATTTGCTATATAACAACTTGGCAATCTAACATCTTGGCCATTCAACAACTTGGCCATCTAACAACTTGAACAACTTACAAACTTGGCCAACTCACAACTTGGCCACTTAACAACTTAGCCCTTAACAAATTAGTCAAATAATAACTTGACCACTTAGCAAATTGGCCACCTAACAACTTGGTCACCTAATAACTTGGTCACCTAACAACTTGGTCACCAAACAACTTGGCCACCTAACAACTTGGCCACCTAACAACTTGGTCACCTAACAACTGGGGATCCTCTATATCAAGATCACGCCAAGAACAGGCCTACAAGTTGATGAGAAATAATTCGTGACAAGTCTTTGAATAAAAATGTTCACTTTCCGATAGGATTTTGAGGACTAATTTTTTTGTCATGAAGTTGCCATTGATATATATATATATCAATTACCTGTTTTTGTTACGTCCCCTGAGACGTTTGGCTTGAATCGAATTGAAAGATTAATTCCTGAAATAAATCGTTAATTTTTCAAAAGTTAACGATTAAATTTAAATTAATCGTTACCAGCCCTAGTTTAGTCTACTCTGACAAAATGACGTCAGAGATCGGGAAAGAAGATACCGCTTACTGGGACAAAACAATCATAGAAATAATAAAGCTGGAAACTGCACTATGCCAATCTCACATTCAAATATATTCAATAAACTCTACATGAACCACCTGAATTCTACACTTGCAGGGCAAGTTAAATTTTAAAAGAAAATAGTGAACCAACTAAACTAATTTCAACAAATTCAGAACCAGTTTAATTAAAAAATATGTTAAGTACTAAACTGAATTCAACAATTGCTGAAGATGTTAAATTAAAAAAAAATACCTGAACTAACTAAACTAAATTCAAAAACTTCTGAACAAACACATGTATTATTAGAAGTACCATCTGAATTTAACACTTGCTGAGCCGAACAAATTTAACAATAGTATAGACACAAAAAATATTTATAAATTTGCTGCATTTTCCGCATAAGCTTGATTCAACGCAACGGTTAGCCAATAGAATTCGGTACCCCCTGAAATATCTAAAACGTCAACACTGGGTGGACCAACTACATTTAACCCGTGAACTGCCCTTACTACTTAAAGAAAAATGTCAGTAAGTCACTTCGATTAGTCCTGTGTGTTGGGTGAAAGAAATAAATGACGTTGATTGCTAGGAATTCAACGAAACTACAGACAGAAGTCTGATTGGTTGGCGAGGAATTGAGGGGGGGGGGTTGGGGGAGGTGGGTAGAGCAATCCAACTAAATGTTTAGAGCAATCTAAATGTTTAGAGCAATCCAACTAAATGTTTAGAGCAATCCACCTAAATGTTTAGAGCAATCCAACTAAATGTTTAGAGCAATCTAAATGTTTAGAGCAATCCAACTAAATGTTTAGAGCAATCCAACTAAATGTTCAGAGCAATCCAACAAAATGTTTAGAGCAATCCACCTAAATGTTTAGAGCAATCCAACTAAATGTTTAGAGCAATCCAACTAAATGTTTAGAGCAATCAAATTAAATGTTTTGAGCAATCCAACTAAATGTTTAGAGCAATGAAACTAAATGATTAGAGCAATCTAAATGTTTAGAGCAATCCAACTAAATGCTTAGAGCAACTCACATAAATGTTTAGAGCAATACACCTAAATGTTTAGAGCAATCCACCTAAATGTTTAGAGCAATCCAACTAAATGTTTAGAGCAATCCAACTAAATGTTTAGAGCAATCCAACTAATTGTTTAGAGCAATCCAACTAAATGTTTAGAGCTATCCAACTAAATGTTTAGAGCAATCCAACTAAATGTTTAGAGCAATCAACCTAAATGTTTAGAGCAATCCACCTAAATGTTTAGAGCAATCCACCTAAATGTTTAGAGCAATCCACCTAAATGTTTAGAGCAATCCAACTAAATGTTTAGAGCAATCCACCTAAATGTTCAGAGCAATCCAACTAAATGTTTAGAGCAATCCAACTAAATGTTTAGAGCAATCCACCTAAATGTTTAGAGCAATCCAACTAAATGTTTAGAGCAATCCAACTAAATGTTTAGAGCAATCCAACTAAATGTTTTGAGCAATCCAACTAAATGTTTAGAGCAATGAAACTAAATGTTTAGAGCAATCTAAATGTTTAGAGCAATCCAACTAAATGTTTAGAGCAACTCACCTAAATGTTTAGAGCAATCCACCTAAATGTTTAGAGCAATCCAACTAAATGTTTAGAGCAATCCAACTAAATGTTTAGAGCAATCTAAATGTTTAGAGCAATCCACCTAAATGTTTAGAGCAATCCAACTAAATGTTTAGAGCAATCTAAATGTTTAGAGCAATCCACCTAAATGTTTAGAGCAATCTAACAAAATGTTTAGAGCAATTAAACTAAACATTTTGAGCAATCAAACTAAAAGTTTAGAGCAAACCAACGAAATGTTTTATCTTATCTTATCTTATATGTTACAGACGCTGCTTCTGTACAGAAGATTATTACGTCCTACGTATTTCTATAGTTTGTGTTTAGTCCTGTATTCTTACTAGAGTTTTAAAAGCTGATAAAGTGTTGGCTTTCCTAGTTTCTTCAGGCAACCCATTCCACGCCCGAATACCGGAAGGAAAGAAAGAAAACTTGTTTGTGTTTGTTCTTGCATATGGAATAAGAAAGCCTAAGGTTTTGTTTGATTTTTTTTTAATAACTTCATTGACATAATTTGGTATTCAGGCTTAGAAATGTTAACCTGAAAAACCAGTGAATCAATACATATAAATATTCAAAGTTTAATTAAACTTAAAACCTTGTTTAAAATGTAAAACTAGACTTAAACCATTAGAAAAGCGCTGGACGCATTTTTTTCTATATAAGAGTGTCGTCTTCTTCTTATCTATAACAGACAAGAGTGTAGCACAATGCGTTAAATCAATAAACCTCGAAACACTAGCGTATAGCAGAACAAAGAGCGAAGCAGTAATCATACATAGGTGAATTAATTCCAAATTGGAAAACCAACACAAATATAATCTTATATATCCCACAGAAAAACATAGAGGACAATAACACTTTTCTTAATTTGTATACAAGAACAAACACATACTAAGTCTCGTTCTTCCAGTCCGCAATTCGGTGCTGGCATGGGTTGCCATTGGAAATCAGGAAAAGAAACACTCCATCAACATTTCAAACTCTAATAGAATTGAAAGCCAAATATATCCACGGATAAGCGCAGGATATCTTAATCTTCCATAAAGAATAAGCATCTCTAATATATAAAAGGGGAAGACGCTCCGGTAATAAAGAAGAAAAAGATAATTCATAATATTAATTAATTTTACAATTTACTTAAAGGAAATTTATTTTAACAGACGTGTCTGAAACTAGCAATGAGCTTGTTATATCTTTTGGACTCAATATTATTATATATATAAACACCCAGTGGTGTGGTTCTGTATGTTTGTTTGTAACGTAACGCTCAAGCGATGTACGACAGTCTACAGCAGTTAGTTTAGTTGAAA
>MUZC01000421.1:765043-786912 GCA_002072015.1 Radix auricularia | reverse complement strand
TATCAAAAAAGGACAAGTTAGTTGGTCTTTAAAAAAAAGGTTGGCGCCGTAGGCGCCCAAAAAACGGGGGCGCCGCAGGCGCCACGGCGCCTGGCACAATCTAGTTTTAAGATAAAACACTTATTTTTTGTGGATTTGGGGTAGCAATTTTCAGTAACGAATGTTCAGATTAATTATTATGAATTATGTCCGTTTAAATTTTCATTACTGCTGCAAGGTGCGGACCAACAATACTCCTATCCACTGTCTGCTCCAAATAACACTCTTACTCCACTGACTACTGCCAGTATCACTCTTATTCCCCTCCACTGACTACTGCCAGAACCACCCTTACTCCCATTCACTCTCACTTCCCTCCACTGACTACTACCCGTACCACTCTTACTTCCTCCACTGACTACTACCCGTACCACTATTTCTTCCTCCACTGACTACTACCCGTATCACTATTACTTCCTCCACTGACTACTACCCGTACCACTCTTACTTCCTCCACTAACTACTACCCGTACCACTATTTCTTCCTCCACTGACTACTACCCGTACCACTATTTCTTCCTCCACTGACTACTACCCGTATCACTATTACTTCCTCCACTGACTACTACCCGTACCACTATTTCATCCTCCACTGACTACTCCCCGTATCACTATTACTTCCTCCACTGACTACTCCCCGTATCACTATTACTTCCTCCACTGACTACTCCCCGTATCACTATTACTTCTCTCCACTGACTACTCCCTGTCCCACTCTTACTTCTCTCCACTGACTACTCCCTGTCCCACTCTTACTCCCCTCCACTGACTACTCCCCGTATTACTCTTACTCCCCTCCACTGACTACTCCCCGTATCGCTCTTACTCCCCTCCACTGACTACTCGCCGTATCACTCTTACTCCCCTCCACTGACTACTGCCCGTATCACTCTTACTCCCCTCCACTGACTACTGCCAGTATCACTCTTACTCCCCTCCACTGACTACTGCCCGTATCACTCTTACTCCCCTCCACTGACTACTCCCCGTACCACTCTTACTTCCTCCACTGACTACTCCCCGTACCACTTTTACTTCCCTCCACTGTCTACTGCCCTTATCAAGCCCCTGATGACCTTTGATGTCCTCCTATCCGATCCGCGTCTAACCCCAATCTATCATAAGTTGGTTAATATACTGACCGCTGTTCATTCCTGGACCCTAAGGGCGGTCATTTAAGCCACAGCTCCGATTAATCCGCACAGATTTCTATAGTACACGCTGCGTTACAACATACCCAACAACAACGACGAAAGACATTTTTTTTATTTGTTTCAAATTTTGAATGCTAAAAATTGGGGATATTTATTCTCTTACCTATCCTTGACTTGGGTTTTGTTATGAAACATTAAGTCGGTATCGAAACATTTCTCGTTTTTCCGGACCAATAAACGTGCAAACTCATGGGACTTTTAACAACCAAGAGATATAGCCGTTAACCTAGATGTTATTCATACACTTCTTTCAAGCTCATTACACTTTGTGAATATAAATAATTGTGTAGATTGGTATAAGTTAATTTTGCTGACAATAAAAATCATCTATTACAGACAATATGAGTTATCTATTGATGTTTGAATTAATTAAGTTTATGTTTGAATTGAGTTTATGTTTGAATTACCTGAGTTGATGTTTGAATTAATTGATAAGATGTTTTTATTAATTGAGTTGATATTTGAATTAATTGGGTTGATGTTTGAATTAATTGAGTTGATGGTTGAATTAATTGAGTTGATGGTTGAATTAATTGAGATGATGTTTGAATTAGTAGAGTTAAAATTTGAATTACATGAGTGAATGTTTGAATTAATTGATTTGATTTTTGAACTAGTAGAGTTCATGTTTGATTTAGTTGAGTTGATGTTTGAATTATTTGAGTTGATGTTTGATTTAGTTGAGTTGATGTTTGAATTATTTGAGTTGATGTTTGAATTAGTTAATTTGAGTTTTGAATTAATTGAAATAATGCGTGAATTATGAGTTCATGTTTGAATCAATTGAGTTGATGTTTGATTTAGTTGAGTTGATGTTTGATTTAGTTAAGTTGATGTTTGAATTAGTTGAGTTGATGTTTGAATTAGTTGAGTTGATGTTTGAATTAGTTGAGTTGATGTTTGAATTAGTTGAGTTGATGTTTGAACTAGTTGAGTTGATGTTTGAATTAGTTGAGTTGATGTTTGAATTAGTTGAGTTGATGCTTAAATTAGCTGAGTTGATGTTTGAATAAGTTGAGTTGATGTTTGAATTAGCTGAGTTGATTTTTTTATTTAGCTGAGTTGATGTTTGATTTAGTTGAGTTGATGTTTGAATTAGTTGAGTTGATGTTTGAATTAGTTGAGTTGATGTTTGAATTAGTTGAGTTGATGTTTGAATTAGCTGAGTTGATGTTTGATTTAGCTGAGTTGATGTTTGAATAAGTTGAGTTGATGTTTGAATTAGTTGAGTTGATGTTTGATTTAGCTGAGTTGATGTTTGAATTAGCTGAGTTGATGTTTGTGACTGCATTGATCTTGAGACTGTACTCATGGCCCCACTGTGGCCGCTTAAGGAGCCACCCACGCCACTCCACAATGAAAGGATTTTAAAAAGTTGAATTTATTTTTATGGGTTAAACATTTCCCGCAGCGCCAGGCAGACGTTCAAAGCACAAGTTTTCTAAGCAAAATTCGTGCCGCTGGGTATAGGAAAAAAAACGTGCAGGAATTAATTTGGCGCGTGAAGGGAGACAATTCAGTTAACGGAAAATGAAAGCTGAGCTAATTCAAGGGAGAAAATGATAACAGAGGAGAATTACGTCAGAGGTTGCCTAAAGTTTCAATCCATTCTTGAAAGTATCCCGACCACAATTTTCTTGCAGTATTGTTATATAACCTTTCAAACAATGAGGACCATTCACATTTCTCTGCTACCTTAATAGAACTACTTATTTCCTAACTACTTATTTCATAACTACTTATTTATCCTACAGTGCACAATTGCTATCGGTTGCCTGACTACTAATGGTTTTTTAATACTTAATTTTATATTTATACCACTTTTAATACTCACTGCTTCTTTACTTTACATACTAGTTATTTACTTACTACGTATTTAACTTCATTCCTACTTATTTACGAACTCTTACTTGCTTACTATTTATCTATATACATCAGATTCTCAGCTGATTACCCTTTTTCATGTATGTATGTCATCTTTGTAAGGAGGGGTAGTACCTCCAGTGGGGGGATACGTCGTACTCTCTAGGGGGTAGTTTGCCCACCCTTGGTCAACACTTGACACTCAGATGTCACCAGTGGCTCCTAGAAACTGTAGCGTGCGCAGTGGCCACACCCCGGACAACAGCTTCGACTAACTGGCTAATCCTGGTGACGGTAGCCGTCGGGTCTCAAACCCTCGGTGATCTAGGTATGTCTACCTGTGCACGTGAAGACTGGACTAGATGGACGGAGCTGAGAAAGCACTAGATTGTCAATAGTCAAGAAGGGGATTCTGGGCAAAGCGTGGTGGAAGGCTAAGGGCATGACAAGACACACAGGACATCATGGCCATCCACTGCACCAGTCTCCATCACCAGCCGTCTCGACTCTGTCCTGCCACTGGTTCATGATGGTTGCGAGCGAGAGAGTGAGATCGACGAACTGCGCAACTCTTTCTCACTTAAATCCAATTAATCGCGCAAGTCACTTTTATCATCTATCATGGCTAAGTACGGTTGCCCAAGGAAATTCATTCTCTTGGTGCAACATTTCCACGAAGGCATGCAGACGAGAGTCCAGGACAGATGAGAATCATTTGACCTTTTCCAAGTCACAAACGGTGTCAAGCAGGGCTCCGTCCTTGCACCAACACTAATTAGCCTCATGTTTATCTGACAGGCTGACAGAGGCCTTCAGAAACGAGGATGTTAGTGTCAAACTGAGGTACCGCACAGATGGCAAACTTTTTAACTTTTGGAGACTCCGGGCAAAAGCCAAGGTCATGACGGACACAATCAGAGGCCCGATGTTTGCTGATGACTGTGTCCTCAATGCTACCTCAGAAGCCGACATGAAACGCAGTGTTAACCTGTTCTCCAACGCCTTGCACAAACTTTGATCTGACAATTAACACAAAGAAGACTGAAGTCCTCCATCAACCCCCGCCTGGAACTCCCTTCGTTAAGCCCAACATCACTGTCAACGGCCAGAAACTCAACGCAGTAAAACGTTTTCACATACATAGGCAGCACATTGTCTCAAAATGTCATAATCGATGCCGAAGTTAACGCCAGAATTGTCAGAGCCAGCTTCATTTTTGGCAGGTTGTACCTGAATGCCTGGAACAGAAGAGGCATTACAATCAAGACCAAGGTGAAAGTATACAGAGCAGTGGTGCTCCCCACACTGCATTATGCATGCGAAACATGGACTGTGTATCAACGCCATGCCAGAAAGCTGAACCACTTTCACACAACAAGCCTTAGGAAGATCCTCGGCATAAAGTGGCAGGACCAAATTCCAGACATAGTGGTACTGACCAAAGCAGGTCTCCACATTTTCCCCTCCTGATGCAGTCCCAGCTTCGATGGGCAGGGCACGTTGTCCGAATGCCAGAGAATAGACTACCAAAGAGACTCTTCTATGGCGAGCTCCAGGATGGCCAGCGGTCCCATGGTGGACAAAAGAAACGCTTCCAAGACACCTTGAAAGCCTCACTGAAAGTGTTTGCCATCAACCCAGACAAGAGGGAAAGAGCAGCAATGAACCGGTCCACCTGGCGCCAATCCATCCACGAAGGTGCCAAGAAATGCGAGGCAAACATGATAAACGCCGCAGATAAGAAGAGGCAAGCCCGAAAAGCACGTGCTGCCAATCATCTTGAAGACGGCCCACTCGTCCCATGTCCCGTCTGTTCCCGAACCTTTGTGCCAGAATCGGCCTCGTCAGCCATCTGCGCACGCATAGTAAGACCCAGTCCCTGCAACACTCGGATGAATAGAGTGGTACTCGTCGACTCGACGGACGAAAACATATGGCATCTGTCCGTCTACGAAAGACGATAGATTTCCCTTTATTGTTTGCAGCTCTTGGTATGGCTGATGAGACCAAGCCTCGAGTTGCATTCACTTGTGCATGTCACACCCACAAATGCGGTGGGGCAGTGTTGCATGGCCTTCCTCCTCGCTCTTTTAAAATCCTTTATATTAAAATAGTCGTCTGCTAGAGCTAACCTCAGCAGTCGGCTGTGGTTGGCACTACAGGTGTACGCCAGCCCTCAAAGTCAGTGGATTGTAACAATAAATTCAATAAACCTTTTGCACACCCACACAGCGCCGCACCATGCGCATCGCACCGAGATGCACTGGGCATGAAAGAAGAAAAGGGAGTGGAGAGTGAGTGAGGACAGTTGGGTGCGCCATGGCGAGATTGTAGGCTGTTTTCATTTGTGTTAAAATGAAAGTTGTTTAAACCAGATTTAATAGATCTGTTGCAAATTTAAGCCTCCACACAGCTACATTAACCTGTGGTGTCTGAGCCGGGCGGGTGACCGAACCGACCGTGTGACCTTGCCGAAAAAACTTTGGATCGATTTTTAACCCACGTTCTCGTAAGATAACGAGCTGAAATTTTGCCGGCAGACTCATGCCAATGATAAAAATTATGTTTTAAAATTTCAAATTGATCGAATGGACAGTAATTGAATTATTGAAATTTTACATTATTTTATATATCTCTTTATATCAAGTTATTTTTTTAGATAGTGTTGTCGTGTGTAATATGTTCAACAACCTTTCATGTCGTGCAATAAGGTGCGCATTACATTGACAGTACTTTTTAGCGCATTTTCGAGAAGTCGAAATGCGCTATTGTATCCGTTTTGTCCGTCCGTCTGTCATCACCCAAGATCTCAGCATCCATAAGTCCTAGACCCATGATGTATATATGTTTTTTGTATGTCCTGACCTGCCATTTGTGCATCAACACTCAGTTACTCGATCCGACCTTTTGTAGTGGCAGTAGAGCTCCTGGAAGTATGAAAGTCCTAGACCCATGATGTATATCACAAGAGTTCCTACCACCTCCAACACACAAGAATTCCTACCACCACCAACACACAAGAGTTCCTACCACCGCCAACACACAAGAGTTCCTACCACCACCAACACACAAGAGTTCCTAAAAATTCCTAAAAATATGTCTAAAATCTAAACACAATTACTGATAACTACATAATGCTGATATCTAACATAAGTACTGATACATAATACGAAAATGCGTTAACACGTCCTGAGTCCAAAAAGGGACCAGGCTTAACATAAGTTAATTTTTTAAATTTCAAATGAGTTGCACGTCCAGAAATTGTCAGTGGTCTCGTGCCCATTGTATGTTTTATGTGAATGGGTGGCCAATGTGGTCAAGTGCCCATTGTATGTTTATGTGACTAGTTAAATATAGATCTATATTCACGATTGGTTCACATCATATTAAAAACACGTTCTACAAGACATAGATCTAACTACAATTTTGTATTTTCGGATCGTTTTGCCCTGCGTGATATAATTAACATCCGTATAGTTATGTCTCGTATATATAGGATTTATAGTGAAAAACTAGTTTTTTAACTTTTAAAAAAATATATTTTCACTTGTTTCCGCCCTGATTTATTCCTTAGCTATTTGAGATATTTTATATCTTTTACAAAATTGTGATATAATTTCAATAAATTGACACTTGAACGCGCAGAGACCACTTGAAAGTTCTCTTGGCTTTTGGTTATGTTAACTAAGGTTTGACGGCTGATTAGCGTAGTCAATAGTAAGCTCGCCTCACGAGTTAAGGGGCGTGGGATCTAGCCCACATTAAAGCCACAATAAAAAAAACAACAACTTTGATTAATGACTACTGCTAAAAAGTCATCCGCTGACCTGCAGAGGAGATGTGGGCAGACAAGGTCTACCAAGCCCCGAGAAAGCTCCTATGGCAACATTAGAGGCCCCCCCCCCCCTATGACCACGAGGTTAAGGGACACACTCATAAATTAACAATTAATTTATCGATGAATTGCTATAAATTTTAACGATTAAATTATTTTTAACGATTAATCGACCCACCACTTACAAATTAATGCAATAATCTTCTGTATAGAAAGAGCGTCTATAACAGATCAGATAGTTGAAGTTGATAAGTGAAAAAATAAATTAAAAAATAGTGGCCGATAAATAATACATTTCCCGATGATTACACGAACATTTTAGTTTTAAACTATTGACTGACGGGAATTTCAAAATAATGATAAAATTTGCATACCATAGTTCTCACACTACGCCTACTTATCAAACCAAATAAAAAGCATATTAAGGTAGTGGCACTAATGGAGTCTAAGAGACGGAAAATGATTACAGCTCTTTTGATGAACTAATGCGTTACAAAATGGATATGAATGTTCCTGAATCAATTAACCCTCTAAAATGGTTGAAACTTAATGAACACCGATATCTGATAATGTCATTCTTTGCCAAGACCGTTTTGTGCATACCAGTTACCTCAGTTCCGTGTGAATGATTGTTCAGCTCTGTTGGTTATATTGTCAATTAGACCCGCTCATCACTTGAACCAAATAATGTCAACACGCTAGTCTTTTTGCCTAGTTGGTTAAAAGATGACATATAAAAGAGACATTTCAGTTTTCTTTATATTTTCAACAAGAACTTTTAATGAGTGTTACTTATGACATAAATTTTAATTTTTCGTTTGAATCGAAATTAACGATTAATGAAGCGTTACTTTTTTTAAAAGTTAAGGATTAAATTTAATTAAATCATAAAAATTAGCAGCCATTAAAAAACTAAGGTTTTTTGAGAAAAGGGGACTAATTAGAAATCGTGGTAAATTTTGACTGCTTTGTTTATTAGAATTATTTGTTAAAACATTCCTTCGGTCTCGTTAGTTGGCAGGGGCTGGCTTCTGTTTGACAACAATAAAATATAGATGCACCGTATAAATAAAATGTAAGTGTACGGATACTCAGAGCTCTGTTGTATCGACGGGAGTGTGATGGTATCAACGGGAGAGTGATGGTATCGACGGGAGAGTGATGGTATCGACGGGAGAGTGATGGTATCGACGTTAGAGTGATGGTATCGACGGGTGAGTGATGGTATCGACGGGTGAGTGATGGTATCGACGGGAGAGTGATCGTATCGACGGGAGAGGGATGGTATCGACGGGAGAGTGATGATATCGACGGGAGAGTGATTGTATCTACGGGAGTGTGATGGTATCGACGGGAGTGTGATCGTATCGACGGGAGTGTGATCGTATCGACGGGAGAGTGATCGTATCGACGGGTGAGTGATGGTATCGACGGGAGTGTGATCGTATCGACGGGAGTGTGATGGTATCGACGGGAGTGTGATCATATCGACCGGAGAGTGATGGTATAGACGGGAGAGTGATGGTATCAGCGGGAGAGTGCTAGTATCGACGGGAGAGTGATGGTATCGACGGGAGAGTGATGGTATCGGCGGGAGAGTGATAGTATCGACGGGAGAGTGATAGTATCGACGGGAGAGTGATGGTATCGACGGGAGAGTGATGGTATCGGCGGGCGAGTGATAGTATCGACGGGAGAGTGATGGTATCGACGGGAGAGTGATGGTATCGACGGGAGAGTGCTGAAGCGAATCTGTATTTTAATTTTGTAATCCAGTATAATATTTTCAAGTATTGGATACAAGCCCATACAACACTATCGTAGTTCTTATTTGAATCATACCTCTTTCAACATTTGGCTCCGCAATTCATATTCACGCCCAATGTCCTATGATATAGTTTAATTCATTGCATTCAAATTGCAATAAAATTTCAAGAACCAAAACTTACTTCTTCATATTTCATAATATTAAACGGACAAAAACTCATTGCATCACAATTTTGAGGACAATAGCTTGTTCCAGCACAATTTTAAAAAAAAAAATTTGATAAAAACACCAACACTTTACACCAGAAATCAAAATCGTTTTAATTTTTGGCGGGTTTCATTAGTTGCAAACGAAATGAAATGTATTCAGGGGTATGCAGCTTATTAGAGTACTAGATTGTGCCAGGCGCCGTGGCGCCTGCGGCGCCCCCGTTTTTTGGGCGCCTACGGCGCCAACCTTTTTTTTAAAGACCAACTAACTTGTCCTTTTTTGATAGATTGTGCCGGGCGCCGTGGCGCCTGCGGCGCCCCCTTTTTTTGGGCGCCTACGGCGCCAACCTTTTTTAAAAAGACCAACTAACTTGTCCTTTTTTGATAAATACGAATTATTAAACTTTATGAAATGTACGCAAAGTATTTAATAATAATAGGGGTTGTATTTTGCGCACCGATGCACACCAAACAATGACGTCATCCTATTAAATATTTTTACAGCGCTCATCAACACACGATTTTTCAACTAAACTAACTGCTGTAGACTGTCGTACATCGCTTCTGTAGCGTTACGTTACAAACCCACACCACTGGGCTATTATATATATTAATAATGCGCCTAAGCGCGTCCGTCAGTATGTGTGTGTGTGTGAAGCCCCTATACCACGCAACTCTAGATTACTTTTTTTTTAATTAAAAAAATATAGACGTAAAATCATAATGATTTTGGGTTTGAGATTAACAGAGGGTGTGGTTTTGCGCGCCGTAAAAAAACAATTAAGTGGCGTCATGAAGCTTTTATTATATTAATTTATTTGATGTTACTTTTTATCTTGATTATAATCCGAGTGTGTGAATATGCATGTGTGCGAGTGTGTTTATGTGTATGTGTGTATGTGCGTCTGTGTGTGCGTGTGACTATGTGTTTGTATTAGTTGTGAAATAACGATTTATTCCATAGATTGTTAAAAGTGAAATTAAATATTTAAAAGACGTTACCACGTAATCTTTTATGTATAGATAAAATTATGTACTGGATTATGAAAAATTCCGTTAATTTTATGAACACAAGGTTTCTGCCGATGCGATCTGCATAGGTGCTTGAATAAAAGATAACGGGAAGTCATTGAATGTGACTTAAAAAACTGTTCATGAGAAGAACAATCTCCAATGATTTTTTCAGAGATGGTTTTTACTTTATGTTTGATTTTAGAAGAAATGAGCCCTTGCGCATTAGTTGGATGATTACTCGCATGAATTGCCACAATGGAAAATAAACTGTGAAAAGAACTTATAGTCACTGTTGAAATTGCATTTTTTATAGTTGTAATATGTAATTGGGTAAGATTGGTGCATATTTTTTTGTAAAGGAAATGGAACCTTTCTAAACATTTTAATTGTATTTTACAATAATAAAATCATACGAAAATGGTTCTAACGAATTTCCCTTAGTCACTGTTAAATAGCTATAGAAATAAATGTGAAGAAATTATTTAATTGTAGACGAAATATCAATTTTACATTTTAATATAAGCTTTTATACATCTATGTATATAATCGAATGGAGGCAAATTTTATACTGGCTTATAACAAGTCAAAATTACAGAGAATTAAAATTTCTTAAAAGAAAAATTAACACGGAACCGCTTTTGCAGCATTCAACGAGTGATTTATCATAAAAACAATTGCAAATATTTGTTAGGAGGAAGATATATTTTTCTTAGGTGCTTACTTAATACAAGTGAGTGTTTTGGATCGATATCATTATAAACTAGCATTAAGGAATTTCGTATTGAAAGAAAACGGTCAGGGATTTTAAATTTAAAAAATGGTACGTGTATAAGCATTTAGATCTATACACTGTTGAAAGTTAAATAGCGGAATTGTAATTTTTATAAAGAGGGGCAACTTTGTTAGCTATTTGGAGGGTGCTTTTCATTTCTTGGGTCATGAGTTTTTTATGTATTTTATAGCCACTGATAATGTCCTTTTTGAAAATATTAAGAAAACCAGCAGTGTAAAATTTTAAACCCAAACCGTGCGATTTAACGTGTTTTTTTAAACAAACAGAAATTATTTAAAAATCTCCCCAAACCTACGCATCAAAATCACATAAGTATTAAACAGCTCAATAGAAATAAATCCAATTTGTCCTAAATAAAGGTCATGCATAAACTGTAAAGGAATGGATGTTGTCGATTAAATGGTAGATGAATGAAAAAGCTTACATAAAAAAGACTTTTTGCTAGAAAAATGCAATATTATGGTACGTGTTATGGTTTAGACTGTAGAGTTTTCTATTGGTGCAAGTTTGTGTGTGTGGGGAACAGGGAGGGGCTATGTGCGTATGTGTGTGTGATTTGGTTATTTCTATGTCTGCTAATGTTGGGCCTCTAACATGACAACCAGTATTTTTAAAATTATATATACAAACAAAAATAATAATAATTTTCTACGGTGTAGATAGAAAGGGGTTGAAACGTTCGGGGTCGAAACGTCCCTTGGCGGAATTGTCCGGGATCGAATCACCCCGGGGGTTGAACCTTCCGTGGTCGAAACGACCGGGAACAAAACGTCCTGTGGTCAAACTGCCAGGGTCGAACCGACCGGGGTCGAAGTGTCCAACCATCAAATAGAAAATACTATTTGCATAACTAAAGTAAAGTATCTGGCGCAAAAAAAAAGTCCTATTCATTTGACTAAGTCATGCTTAGCCTAGAAATAGAAATAATGTTTTGGAGAGCTTTTCCAATGAAAAAAAGTAATCTTAACACATGTATTTTACTCTAAGACCTAACGAATGATGAAAAACCCATTTAAAAAATTGGGTACATTTCTCGAACAATGCTGTTGCATGACATACGCTTCGGGTAAAAACTGTTCTTTAAGGTGTAAATATATCAAGTGTAAAGAAAAATCACGGGTATTACGACCTATACATAGGATCTAGCATAAGGAAGTGCGTGTTATGTCGAAAAACACACTGACAACAATTCATTTTGTGCCAAGCTGTTTTGAGTTTATTAGATGAATAGTTTAGAACGGGAAAAAAGATTGAAATTAAGTGAATTGTTACGATTAGAAAAAAGGTGCGGGAATATATAATCATTGACATAAAATTTATAAGAAGATCAATTTCTCACCATTTTCTTAAAAAGCAGCATTGTTCTTATGTTTTTATTCACGTTAAAGGAACATGTGCCTTTAAAACAAGTAAACCATATTTTCTACTCTCCCCAAGCCACAATATTCACAAATATTATCTGGCTAAAAATAACCTATTCGTATTGAACTAATTTCATGCTTAGACTATAAATGAAATGGGTGTTTAGCGAGCTATTTCTAAGAACCAAAGAAATCCTGTGGAAAGATATTGTTTTCATGTTTTGATTCACATGAGAAGAAAGTGAACTTTGCCCGTTATCTTTTTGTAACTGTTAACAACATCTGTTATTCTGGTAGAGACTATACCATGCGTTATTAAAGGGGTTCGAGCATGGTGAAAGAAAGCCATCAATCGATCTGAATGGAAGGATGTGGTTGAGCAAGCCAGGGCCCTACATGGGCTGTAGAGCCACAAATGATAATGATGTTGCTATATTAAAGCAGAAATACAAAATTGATGGGTAATATTTAAACTAATAATATGTTTTTTTTTCTAGACACACTTATCTTTGTTTTTTTATTAAGAAGGGTTTTATTTATCACAACCCTAATTTCCAGATCCGTTTATATTAATTTTTACGGAGAATTTGAGACCCAAAACTAAATAAAGTTACTCTTATTGTGCCTACCCCGTAGCATAGCACGGGTATTTTGCTCGTATATATTATATCATTGTGAGCAATGAGGGCAGTTATGGCAACGACAAATTAGCTTGTTTACAGAATTCCTGTAATATAATGATCTAGTGTGAAAGTTGTTTGATATAGTTTGGCATTTGTTGGCATTTAAAAGTGAGACGATATTAATCGTTTGATATAGTCTAATAATAAGGGTCTCGGTGGTCTAACTGGTAGCTGGACTGTCGAACCGAGGTAAGAACCCGAGTCACGGGTTCGAGCAGCTGTACAGAAAAGGCCCCCCGGGGCATTGTGCGTAACCACACAATCCCATGCTCGTTAGTGATCAATGAAACTTGTGAATACTACTTCGCTTGCCCCATGGTCTAAAAAGGGTTATTATTATTATTTTATTGTATAATAATTGGAAATAAATTCGAACGGTCACTTTCTTTTTTTTGTGTTTCAACTAGTAAGTAGATTAAAAACAACAACAAAAAATCTAGCGAATCAATTGCCGTATGTTTCACCTTGTTGCTGACGAAAAGAACCTCTGCCTTGACAGACTTTAACTAAAACCACCCTTCAAATTATTCCACTTTTTGTTTGTTTGTTGTAATATCTGATATCGTAACCTGATTCATTAACTCACAAATTCAAGAAAACACTTGTAAAATTCCGCTTGTGTATCATATGCGCCAGAGTTTGAGAGCCGCCATCTAAAGGGAGCCAAAATGCCTTCGGAGGGTGTTAAGTTGGGCATAGAGGATAGATGAGGAGAAGAAGAGGAATGGAGTGGTCTAAGAGATTAGGGGAAGGAATACGATATTAAATTCATGAGACGTAAAAACTGCCCCATGGGATAAAGCGGCTGAATGAGATTAGAATAAAAAAGAAGAGTTCCAATTGAAGCGGGCTGGAAACAGAATCGGGAATAATTTTGGGAAAGGAGAACGCAGGGCATGTAAAGTGAATACATGCGTGAATTAGGAGATTGGTAAAATGTCAAGTAAATGTGTGCGTTAATTGGGTGGTATGTTAAGTGTCAAGTAAATGTGTGCGTTAATTAGGTGGTAGGTAAAATGTCAAGTAAATGTGTGCGTTAATTAGAAGGAAGGTAAAATGTAAATTAAGTGATTGCATGAATTAGGAGATTGGTAAAATGTCAAGTAAATGTGTGCGTTATTTAGGAGGTGGGTAAAATGTCAAGTAAATAGTTCTAACTAAACGACCAACTGTTCCAACTAACTAAACGACCAACTGTTCCAACTAACTAAACGACCAACTGTTCCAACTAACTAAACGACCAACTGTTCCAACTTACTAAACGACCAACTGTTCCAACTAACTAAACGACCAACTGTCCCAACTTACTAAACGACCAACTGTCCCAACTAACTAAACAACCAACTGTTCCAACTATCTAAACGACCAACTGTTCCAACTAACTAAACGACCAACTGTTCCAACTTACTAAACGACCAACTGTTCCAACTTACAAAACGTCAATCAGTTCCAACTAACTAAATGACCATCAGTTCCAACTACCTAAACAACCAACTGTCCCAACTAACTAAACAACCAACTGTTCCAACTAAATAAACGACCAACTGTTCCAACTTACTAAACGACCAACTGTTCCAACTTACTAAACAACCAACTGTTCCAACTAACTAAACAACCAACTGTTCCAACTAACGAAACGACCAACTGTTCCAACTAACTAAACGACCAACTGTTCCAACTTACTAAACGACCAACTGTTCCAACTAACTAAACGACCAACTGTTCCAACTTACTAAACGACCAACTGTTCCAACTTACAAAACGTCAATCAGTTCCAACTAACTAAATGACCATCAGTTCCAACTACCTAAACAACCAACTGTCCCAACTAACTAAACAACCAACTGTTCCAACTTACTAAACGACCAACTGTTCCAACTTACGAAACGTCCAACTGTTCCAACTTACGAAACGTCCAACTGTTCCAACTTACGAAACGCCCAACTGTTCCAACTTACTAAACGACAGACTGTATATTGTATATGAATTCCTGGCACCAAAACTCAACAAGCACGGACGCGGGCCGTGCCGTGCTAATAACCATTATTTGGCTGGCCGGAAGTCGAACAGCCAAGTGGAACGGATAAGATCGCGTCAATAATTTGAATGAAGCTAAATTAAAGCTAATTTTTATTGCTGGACACATCAGCTCGCGTGTGTCACGTTAGTTTGATTAGAAGCTCGAGTGTGAGGGTGGATGGCACAGGAACAGTTAGTGTCATGGTTGTAAGTTTGGGAACAACAAGAGTGTCATGGTGGTAGGTTAGGGCACAACAAGAATGTCATAGAGGTAGGTTAGGGAACAACAAGAGTGTCATGGTGGTAAGTTAGGAAATAAGTAGGGTGTCATGGTGGTAAGTTAAGGAACAACAAGAGTGTCATGGTGGTAACTTAGTGAATAAGTAGGGTGTCATTTTGGTAAGTTAAGGAACGACAAGAGTTCCATGGTGGTAAGTTAGGGAACAAAAGAGTGTCATGGTGGTAAGTTAGGGAACAACAAGAGTGTCATGGTGGTAAGTTAGGGAACAACAAGAGTGTCATGGTGGTAACTTAGTGAATAAGTAGGGTGTCATTTTGGTAAGTTAAGGAACAACAAGAGTGTCATGGTTGTAAGTTAAGGAACAACAAGAGTGTCATGGTTGTAAGTTAAGGAACAACAAGAGTGTCATGGTGATAAGTTAGGGAATAACTAGAGTGTCATGGTGTACGTTAGGGAACAACAAGATTGTCATCACAACTCTATATCTCAAAAAATTAACATGATATAAAGTGATAAATAAAATTATTTAAAAATTTAATAATTCAATTATTTTCCATTTGATGGATTGGAAATTTCAATACATTATTTTTATCATTGGCATGAGTCTGCCTGCAAAAATTGCAGCTCGCTAGCTGACGAGAAAGTGGGTTAAAATCGATCCAAAGTTTTTTCGGCAATCAAGCAAGCACGCACGGTCACACGCACGGGCTCAGACACCAGAAGTTAATATAAAGGATTTAAAAAATCAACTTGAATTCTGTTGCTGTCTCAATAGTGTAATGTTGCTTAAGGAAGAAATAAATCTACTTTTCCTAACATTGCCCCTCCTTTGCCTTGAGTGACGGATGTTTGATTCCATTGATCACACAACTGTAGGATAGCCGAAGTGAACTCTGACCTTCGCTTCAAAGTGAGAGATTAAAGTCTCAACGCCATGGCTGGCAGGCTCAGCTTTTGAAAGATTGTATGTGTTAGGTGAGCGAAGATCTATTGTGTGTTTAAAGTGTGTAAATACCATCTCAATCGTGTACTAAATAAAGTACGACTATCTCAATCAAACATTGAATAAATAATATGTTACTAATATCTCATTTGTAGACTTAATTTGATTATACTATCTCAATCATACAATAAAATACGGTACTGTTAATCTCATCAATACACTCATTATGTTACTACAATCTAAATCATGATGTAAATATGTTACTACTATCTCAATAAAACAATTAATAGGGAAACACTACTTCAATAAAATACTTATATATGATTCACCTAAACGACCTTGTGCAAATGAGCATGACGAGTGAATGAAAAGATCACAGTGGGCAAGTGGAGTAGGATGAAAAAAAGGTGTGTGTGAGTGTGTGGGCGGGGAAGTGGGTGTGTTGAAAAGATGTGTAGTTTATGTTTTGTCTAGGGTATTATTTGTATTTATACTTTCACACTCACAAGGACGTACATTAGTGATCTCCGAAAATGATAAACAAAAGAACCATTGTATAATATAAGTGATTTACGTTTAATGTACACTATATACAATGGCAATATCTCAATATTCATTAATAAATGTGTCCCTAAGATTAAGGTATTGAAAGTCTTATGGCTCGCTAATTATCACCATTACAGCTTGCCTTACGCCAAAGTTTCTATATTTTTGAATACTTATATTATATTGTGTCACGGAGTCCCTGATCATCGGCGTAGCTTGTATGTCTGCTCTGTTGGTGTGCTGCGTGACTTGACGTCCTTTCGTCTCTCTGTGATGTGTATGTGAAGGCAGCTTCCGGTGTTGTGCTCCTCCCACCGCGTTGACGATGTGACGTAATAGTCAGCTGGTTCGGACTAAGCTTGTGTAAACAATGTTGGTAGCTGTATTATTTGACCTAGATAGATCGTACACAGTAGAGGGGGGGGGGGTTCTCACTTCTCTCCACATGTGTTGTTGACAAGATTTCCAGCTCATACGGTCACACAGCTATAGTGTGGTATGGCCGGCATCAGCTAACACGATATAATGTGATGAGCTGGGTAGAAAAAGAGCACAGGGCTCTGTGGCGAATGGTGCGCGACTCCGGCCTACTGTACGGATGTTCAATCCTACAGTTAGGGCAGATGGTGGCACTTGTGGATATGGTGTGCGTCTCCGGCCTACTGTACGGATGTTCAATCCTACAGTTAGGGCAGATAATAGCACTTGTTAATCTGCTATCGTCCTTAGCTGGCACGGATACAAGGTGTACTTGGCTGTCGCGTGGCAAGGGTAGCGATCCTTTATCGGCAATAGTACCGGTGGGTGGGACGGCTGTCGGGCTCCATCACCGTGGCGTACTTCTACTGGTGCAGGAACCAGGCTATGAAATAGAAACAAAACTCTGGGAGTTTTCTATCGCATAGACTTGTACGTGGTCCTCCTTCCAAAGACAAGCCGTTCAGAGCAAGACGCCAGAAGGGGATAACAATTTGACATAATAATATGAATTAATGGTTTATTCTTACTACCACGGGTGTAGGCCTATTTGGCGAACACCTTACACGTGGATTCAGCAATCAATAAAACGATTTAATTTATTTACTATATAATTTAATATCCACACACGCTGCTCCATCTATTTGGTGGAGATCGCGTGTGCAGGCACATATTATTCAAGCAAACGTGATATATCTAAGAATATCACACGGGTCCCAACACGGTAAATTTATCCCGTGGGGTATTAAATCCATGTCAATCGAACAAAAATAAATGTCAATCTGCTATGAAAAATACATATATTTATAAATGCACATCATTATAATAAGATTTGAGTTCACTCTGACTAGACTGGTTAGATTGCCGGCTTTTCTCCTACAATTCAGAGATATGATCCTGTGGTGCGCTACTGTTCGATGTTTTGCCTTGTACAGTTTGTAATCTGCTATGAAAAATACATATAATTATAAATGCACATCATTATAATAAGATTTGAGTTCACTCTGACTAGACTGGTTAGATTGCCGGCTTTTCTCCTACAATTCAGAGATATGATCCTGTGGTGCGCTACTGTTCGATGTTTTGCCTTGTACAGTTTGGCAGTGAAAAGAAAGAACTTTGCGTTTTCTCTGGTTATATCTTCACTGGTCATGTGACTTTAAGAACTCTTGATTGGTTGCATGATGAGCGATAACCAATAGGATGAGGTCTTCCTTGTTCTAGCCCCGTTGATGAAATTATGTATCATTTATTCTGCCCGCATGTTAGATTCCCAGATGGGAGTTACCTCCCCTTATCTTTCCGGTTTGATCTAGTTGGTGGGTGTTACTTGGGCTTAAGAGTCCGACATAAATTTCATCACAGGGGGGTTGTGGCAACAAGGCATCTTTTGTTCACTTGCGTTGTTCATTCACAGAATAACATATGATCGTAGTTCATTGGCTATCACGCCCGCCTTGCAAGCGGAAAGTCCTGGTTTCAATTCCAAGATGGAACGAAATTAAAACAAAATTAAAGGTTTTCCTGCCTATTTGTTTGTTTACGTTTTCCAACACCCATCATTTTTTGCACTATCTATGATTAGCAAGTCTGCGGCGTATGCTACGCCGCGGGTCATCTTGTATACTTAAAGCCTCAATTATACACTAAATATGGTACTAAATGGAGACCATCGTTTTCTAACTAAATAGAGACCATCGTTTACTAAATCAATAGAGACCATCTTTACTAACTCAATAGAAACCATCTTTTCTAACTTAATAGAGACTACATTTTAACTCAATAGAGACAATCTTTACTAAATCTATAGAAACTATATTTTCTAACTCAAAAGAGACCATCTCTTCTAACTCATTAAAGACAATCATTTCAGCTGTAATGCACAATTTCTTATAAGACCTGCACTCCCAGGCAACCACCAAGCTGAACCTGGTGAAAAAGCTAGCATGCAGGAACTGGGGCGCTGAAGCAAGCACACTCAGAGCTCATTTTCTGGGCAGTAAGGTCAGTAATGGATTACAATATGCCTGTCCACGCCCTTGCCAGCAAAACGGCATTGGAAAAACTGGGTCATATCCAGAACCAGGATCTAAGAATTATCTATGCCACTTACAGAACTACACCCACAGCTTCTGTGGAAGTCATTGCAAACGTAGAATCACTAGAATTACGAAGGGACAAGGCAATTATAACCACTGCAGAAAGTTAGCGCAGGTTGGACAAGAGGGAACCCTGCTACCAAATGCTGGATAACTGGAGCGGATGTGGGCAGTTGAAGCGATCCTCGTTAATGCCTCAAGTAATGGAACTTGATAGGACAGTCAAACTCCCACAAAACAGTGGGCAAACTATAAGCGTCCCATTTAAACCACCGTATGCGGAGGCTATCCGTCCCGAAATAAGCTTGTCTTTAACTAACACAGCAGCGACGAAACGCAGCCCTGAATATATACAGAAAGTGGCTTCCCTTGAGACTATTGAAGGTTTTTGCGGGAACCCAAGTGAAAGTGTTCATGGATGGATCTGCCAGCTTGAGAGAAGAAACTGCAGGATATGGTGCGATCATCCTATAGCCAATAGTCGGGCCACCAAACAAGGAAATTTCGGGACTCTGTAGGACTATGGCATTGAATTACGATGCAGATCTTGAAGCTGTACACAGGGCCCTGTAAAGTGTGCACCAAATACTGCACGGATCGGATCTAGTAGGTTTTGACACGGTAGTGTTTTGTGCCTCGAGATCAGCTCTCGAGGTTCTTGAAAAAGTGAAAATTGTAACACTCACTTGGTTGACGACATCTTAGATAACGTGGGTGAGCTAGAAAGACTCCGGAGTAAAGTGACAATGCAGTGGATCCCAACGAAAAAGCAGACTTCCTGGCAAAAACGGGGTTAGCCCTACCCCAACCGGGCGTCCCAGTCACTTATTTTGGGGCAAAGACCTGGCTAACGGACCACTTCAGGAACAAGTGGTACCAGGAGTGGGCTGATAATATGACTGCCAGGGGGTATTCGCTAACAAGCCCATACCATGCTGATCAGACCAGTTGTGGAGTTGTAATCGTATACATTAGAGCTTAGTGAACAGATCACTGCCCAACTAATTCCTATTTCAACAGGCTAGGCCCTGACAGGGACTACAACTGCCGTAATCGCAGCATAGCCTCTGAAAAAGTATTGCCCCTGTTAACTTCCTGTCCCGCGCTAGACATAACCGATAGTTAGGGAGGCAAAAGAGTCCCACGTGAAAACAGTGTTGTATGGCACTGCTCAGCAGTTGAAGCAGGTTGCCCAGGTATTAGCCTAGGCCTTAAGAGACCTCGTCTCAGGCCAAAAGAATATGTAGAAGAAGAAGAATAAGTCAATCTTTTCAAACTCAATATAGAGGATCTTTTTAACTTAATGGAGAGGATATTTTTAAACTAAGTCCTTTCTAATTCAATAGAGACCATCTTCCCTAGGTTAACAGAGACCATCTTTCTTATACACAGAGATTGAACTACGATGACTATTGACGTTAGAAATGTAGATTTCTCATTTTAATTTTGCACCCGTTACATCTATTATATAATGCGCCTAAGCGCGTCCGTCAGTCAGTGTGTGTGTGTGTGTGTGTGTGTGTGTGTGTGTGTGTGTGTGTGTGTGTAGCACATATGTCCCGCAACTCTGGATTACTTTTTTTTAAAATTGAAAATATAGACGTAAAATCATAATGATTTTGGTTTTAAGATTAACAGAGCGTGTGGTTTTGCGCGCCGAAAAAAATGAAGTGGCGTCATGAAGCTTTTATTATATTAATTTATTTGATGTTACATTTTATGTTGATAATCCGAGTGTGTGAATAAGCATGTGTGCGAGTGTGTTCATGTGTGTGTGTGTGTGCGCGGCTGTGTGTGCGTGTGACTGTGTGTTTGTATTAGTTGTGAAGTAACGATTTATTTCATAGATTGCTAAAAGTGAAATTAAATATTGAATAGACGTTGCCAGGTAATGGTTTATGTATAGTTAAAATTATGCACTGGATTATGAAAAATTCCGTTAATTTTATGAACACAAGTATCTGCCGATGCGTTCTTCGTAGGTGCTTGATTAAAAGATAACGGGAAGTCATTGAATGTGACTTAAAAAACTGTTAATGAGATTTTCAGAGATGGTTTTACTTTATGTTTCATTTTAGAAGAAATGAGCCCTTGCGCATTAGTTGGACGATTACTCGTATGAATTGCCACAATGGAAAATATACAGAGAGAAGAACTTATAGTCGCTATTGAAATTGCATTATTTACAGTTATAGTATGTAATTGGGTAAGATTGAGGCTAATTGGCGCATATTTATTTTTAAAGAAAATGGAACCTTTCTGAAATTTTAAATTGTATTTTGCAATAATAAAATCACACGAAGATGGGTCGAACTAATTTCTCTTAGTCACTGTTAAATAACTATAGAAATAAATGTGAATAAATTATTGAATTGCAGACGAAATATCAATTTTACATTTTAATATAAGCTTTTATACATCTACGTATATAATCGGATGAAGTCAAATTTTATACGAGCTTTTAACAAGTCAAGATTACAGAAAATGAAATTTCTTAATAGAAAAATTAACACGGAACCGCTTTTGAAGCATTTAAGAAGTAATTTATCATAAAAACATCTACGTATATAATCGGATGAAGTCAAATTTTATACGAGCTTATAACAAGTCAAGATTACAGAAAATGAAATTTCTTAATAGAAAAATTAACACGGAACCGCTTTTGAAGCATTTAACAAGTGATTTATCATAAAAACAATTGCAAATATTTGTTAGGAGGAAGATGTATTTCTCTTAGGTGCTTACTTAATACAAGTAAGTGTTTT
>MUZC01000421.1:739921-753003 GCA_002072015.1 Radix auricularia | reverse complement strand
AAAAAAAAAAAAAAACAAAAAAAAACACAAAAAAAAAACAACAACACAAAAAACACAACCAAAAAAAACAACACACATAACACACTTTATTTTCTATTTGAAAATAAGTATGTTTTAAATCACTTTTTTGTCATTTAAATATTTATTTAATGTCGGTCTACATTGTAATATTGTAACACGCGTGATGCTATGTAAAAGACATTAAATAAATTGTAAGCCACAAATTCTCAAACTTTTTCCAAGAATTTTTCCATTTCACCAGGTACCATTGCATTCTTTTCCCGTTTTGACATGATTTTTGCTGTACTGAATTGATAGCAAAATGAGCCCCTACAAAACTTAAAGCCCTATAAGATTAAGTATGAATTCGGATTGTCTTATATATTACATTAAAAAAATGTTTTGTTGCCAAGGCTTAGCAAGACAGCTAACGAACAAGCAGCGGTAATGTCAAAAACCATTTGATGTGATTAACGTTCGCGATTAAGCTCGCGAATGTGACTATTGATATTACAAGGATCATTGCATTGTTGATAGACCTTGAATATATAGATACAAGACAATTCCTCAAATTGATTTCGAGCTTCTAATGACAGTTATCCTGCTGAATCATGTTGGGCATAGAAAATTTGCTAGAATCCGCTACTTTTGGGTTAACAGTAATGTTAAAATAAACTTTTATAATTTAAATATATAGATATTATATTGAACTGGTCCGTTTTTTTCAAACCGTTTAAGCGGCCTTCAAAAAACGAAATTTGTTAGCATCATTAGATTATATTTTATTTTAATGCATGCAAATTAAACATTGACTATAAATCATTACTGTTAACTTCTTTGTTTATAAAAAATAAATATTTAAAAATAATATTTTTAAAATGATTTTTAAAAAAAAAAAACCTCAATTGACTGACGGGCATCCCGTAAGAAAGAGGTCGGCGATCAGGGGTAAATTACCTCATCTGGGGTCCAAAGGGAATTTTTGGGGGTAATGCAGACTCATTTGGGACATATAACATTCACGTCAATCCACTAGATATATTAAAATACGTCATGTGTACGTGTAAGCTTGGAACATATGCCCACTATTGAACCGGTTCCTTCCAGAAAATGCATTTGTTAAATTTGTCATCTATGTAGCATTCTTATTTACGTACTAAACGAAGACACCTAAATCCAACCTACTTTCATTTATATTGACACAAGTGACAATGATCTTAATCAACATGACTGGACTGTATCAAGTATCCTTTCTGTCTTATTTAAAATAAATGCCTTAAAAACTGAGTTCAGAAGAAAGTTGTTTTGTGCTCCTCTCGAATTGCGATGTCAAGAATTCAATGCATTCAAGAAAGCTAATGGACACATTAATTATTATATTTAGAATGGCCAGAGGCGTTTAACCAAAAACCAATCGAAAAATTATATCAAACTTAAAACGTCTAGAATTGTATCAAATAGATTTTTAAAAAAAAAACGCTATCGGCCAAAAGTAACTCCATAATTTGAACTCGAATCCCCACATAAACACATTGACATGTCTAGTGGAGCCCAAAGTTGAACGTATTTTAAAACATTAATATTTCATGGTCTGTACTGAGAGTGAATTATCTTGGACATCACGTGGGGAGGGGGTGTGTAATAGCACCACCAGGTACAGAAAACGTCTAAAACTGTCACATCCAAGTGACGTGAGCAACATTTACGTCAAGACAAGACTGTTACTACCCCCTTGAGCTCATGCATATTTGAGCTCCGCAGACGTTGGCCTTGTCACTCCCATATTATGAGCTACAACCTGGGACTTCGACCTGGTGCATCGTCCACTCCATATGGGAGACTACTTGCGAGTACGGCAGGGTGGCTAAAGCCGGTTTACTCCGTCATCGATGAAAGGGAAGAAGAATATATACATATATATATATATATATATATATTTTTTTTTGGTTGACGTTTTACCTATAATTTGTATGCTTCCTTTACATTCGTAACATTCGGCATCCTTCAGTCTCGCGAGACGATGGTGCATCACCGTTGTGTTGGGTTGCATTTTCTCGAGTGGCTGTGCAGTCCTATCCTTAAGTGACAGTCTTTACCACAGTTTTTACACATGAGTTCTGTGCTTTTAAATGTTTTGGCCTTTCTCCTAGCTCTTCTGTCTGCAGCCTCCTCCATTCTTCGCTCCTCGGCTACTATGACGCCCTCTTTGACAACTGTGCGCCACGTAGATCGGTCTTCTGCCTTACACTCCCAGTCACTTGTATGTATTTTGGCTGCTTTCATGTCCCTTTGACAGACATCTTTAAATCGCAAGCGTGGGCGACCTGTTTTCCTCTTTCCTGAAGCAAGTTCACCATATAGGAGGTCCTTCGGGATGCGGCCGGGGCTCATTCTTTTAACATGTCCTAGCCACCTCAGGCGTCTTTCACTAAGAATTGAGAGCATGCTTTGGGTATTGGCACGCGTTAGGACCTCACTATTAGGCACTTTGTCTTGCTATTTAATACCAAGTATGCGACGCAGGCATCTCAAATGGAAGCTGTTAAGCTTGCACTCTTGTGATGTATAAGTGGTCCATGTCTCGCTCCCATATTGTAGTGTACTGATGACACAGGCTCGATAGACGCACAGTTTGGTTTTCTCCGTTAGCTTGGTGTTTTGCCAGACCCGCTTATTTAGTTTAGCCATTGCTGCAGCTGCCTTGCCAATTCTGATTTTTATTTCTTCTTCAATGGACAGTATATTGGAGACCTTGGACACCAAGTAGGTGAAGCTGTCCACAACCTCCAAGTTTTCGTTATCGATATTTATATTAGAAGGAGGTCGAGTGTCTTGGGCCATGATGTTTGTCTTTTTCAAGCTGATTTGCAGACCAAAGTCTTTGCAGGCATTGGAGAAGCTTGACAAGAGTTGTTGCAAACCAGTTCTGTGTGTGCTGTTAGTGCCGCATCATCCGCAAATAGTTGCTCTCGAATTAGGACATCCGTCGTTTTGGTATTGGCTAGGAGGCGGGCAGTATTGAAAAGTCCTCCATTAGCTCTGGTGTGTAACCAGATTCCCTCACTGCTATCCTTGAATGCGTATCGAAGAAGTACAGAGAAGAATATTGCGAAGAGTGTTTGTGCTAGTACACAACCTTGTTTAACTCCGCTGCTGACTGGAAAGGCCTGTGACTTAGCTCCATCGAACTGCACTGTGCCAAGCATATTTTCATGGAGCTTTCTGATGATGGAGGGTAGGTGAGGGGGACAGCCGATTTTTGCCAGTATTTGGAATAGCCCGTTGCGACTGACGAAGTCGAAGGCTTTTGTAATGTCCACAAAGGCAATGTATCTGCTGCTCTCTGCATTTTTCCTGGAGTTGTCGTATGGATAACATAATGTCTATGGTAGACCGACCGGACCGGAAACCGCACTGAGATTCTGGATAGACATGGGATGCTAGGCTCTATAAACTTGTTAGTATAACACGGGCAAAGGCCTTTCCTACAATACTAAGGAGTGAAATGCCGCGATAATTATTGCAATCACTCCTATCACCTTTGTTTTTATATAGTGTCAGTATATTTGCATCCTATAGGTATTGGGGGATGTAGCCCTGTTCCCAGCAGAGGGACAGAATCTCGTGCAATGGTTGGAGTAAAGCTGTCTTGCCACTCTTTAGAACCTCTGGTGGTATTCCATCATCCCCAGGCGCTTTTCCACAAGCTAGGCTGTCAATTACTTTGCTCAGCTCTTCCTGTGTGGGCACGACATCAAGTTCTTCCATGAGTGGCATATCTGGAATGTCATCTAGAGCATTACTGGAGACTGTGGTAACTGTTGAATACAATTCCAGATAATGCTCAACCCACCGTTTTAGCTGTGCTGCCTGGTCTTGAATAATTTCTCCACTTTTGGACTTTAGGGGAGCAACTTTGGACGTCAAGGGGCTAGTTGCCTTTTTGATGTTTTCGCACATGACTTTTGCATTGCCCATGTCTGCAGCTGATTGTATACTGGAACAGAGATTAAGCCAGTAGGTATTGACACATTTACATGCAACCTTTTGGGCAAGTGATTTGGCTGTTGTTTAGGCATGCAACCTGTCGGGTGTAGGCTTTTCCTTGTAAGCCATAAGAGCTTTCCTTTTTGCTTCAGTGACAGGTTTCATCACGTCCCAATGTTCATCAAACCAGTCCGTGTTTTTGTGAGATTTTGTGCCAAAGGCTTGTATTGCGGATGTATAGATTGTGTCTCTCATATGCGTCCATTTGGAGTCAATGGTGACGCATGGGGACGTCTTTGAGAGATTTTCCTTCACCTTGTCTGTGAACAGCTGCGTTATCGCAGGGTCTTTCATGCTGGAGGTATTGATGCGTGGACTTCCCTTTTTCTTGGTGTGGTACGAGTTTTTTCTAATTATTCGTACTTTGCTGGCGACAAGGGAGTGATCCGTGTCACAGTCGGCACTGTGATAGCTGCGAGTGAGTAGGACGCTAGCTAGTTGTGCACGCCTGGTGATAATGAGGTCGAGCTGGTGACATTGGTGGAATCGAGGGTGTCTCCAAGATACTTGATGTATATCCTTGCACTTGAAGATAGTGTTGGTCACACACATGCCTCGTGAGCAGCACAATTCCAGAAGCCTTTGTCCATTTTAATTTAACTTTCCTCTTCCAAAGAGTCCAAGGCAGGTGGGCCAGGCTTCGTGTTGGCTCCCCACTCCAGCATTGAAATCTCCTAGGAGATAGATTGCCTCGTCTTTGTGGATGCTGACTTTTGCGTGGTCTAACGCTCCATAGAACTAGTCCTTCTCTTCCGGATTTGAATAGAGTGTTGGGGCATACACACTAAGAATGTTTGCTGGGCCCGCAGCTGTTCTGAGTCTTAGAGTGAGGAACAACAGAATAGCAGTGTATTTCGCAGTGTAGTGGTTTTTACATTCGCTAACACGCGGAAGGTCGTAGGTCCAAGCCCCAGCGAAGAAATTACTTTAAATTTTTTTTTAAATGTTTGTGCTTGTGCCCGCTCATTTCCCACTTTCTTTTCGAACATGACTTCGCAACACGGCTTTAAGCTTTGTTTCTCGACATTGGCATAATAACTTCGTGCTCTCCGTTGTGCTCAGTGAAAGAAAAGTAGTCACAAACTCTCCTCAACAATTACTTTCATAAAATGTCACCCGTCACTAAATCATTAGCGGCGTATGCTATTACGCGGGTCGGCTCGTTCAGATAATTTTCAGTAGTTCAAACAAAGACTAATGGCATTAAGATATAGACCTTGATATGCACACACCGACACACACACCGACACACACACAGACACACACAGAGACACACAGAAATGCATGCATATACACATGCACATATGTTCTATTAAAGCAGATGAATTCAATCAGTACACAGAGTTAGCTTTCTTTATACCCCTTTTTGTGTAGAGACTACGCGTGTACTACTTTAAACTCCTTTTTTGTAGTGACTACGCTTGCACTACTTTATACTCCTTTTTTGTAGTGACTACGTGTGTTCTACTTTATACTCCTTTTTGTGTAGAGACTACGTGTGTACTACTTAACTTTTATCTTTAGTTTAATTCCGATTTGAAATCTGCTTCTAATTTATTTTACGCCACGTTGTCTGTAACGCATGGACTTCATAAGGTCGAAAAAGAATTGTTTTGTATTTTTACCGACATATTTCCTGTATTTATGAACTGCTAGTAACCTTCATCACTTGTAAATAGATCTAAAATAATAGTTAAAGGGGATTTCCCGCTTTGTGAATGCCAATGTTAGACTGTTGCGCGGTGCGCATTATATTGACACATTCTTGGTTTGATGTAGCGTGAGGGGATATGACGTCATATTGTGTTTAGTTTCCGAATTATTTATTTTGACTTTAAATGTAATATAGATTGATTTCCCTTGAATAAAAAAATTGGAAATTCTTTGTTGGAAATTGCGTTTAAATACTCTTTCGAGTTTTTATTACTTGTTTGTTAATTACATAACATTCCCTCGTTTTTTTTAAATTATTTATTTAGACGTGTATTCGTAAACAAAAAGGTTTCCTTCCATATTTCTTGCATAGCAGAAAGAATTTGCTGTGTTACGTCACAAAGTTTCGGAGCCATGGAGTTATCGTGACTTAACCGATTTCGCGATAAAATGAACCGCAACTTAATGGGTCCATATGAAAAAATAATAAACCGAAATTAATCGATTGATCGATTTAATTTTCTCACGATTAAACAGGAATTTAAAAAAAAATCAGTGCCAGCCCTAGTAAAATACTAAAGCAAATTTTACAAATTGTAAACGTCTTATTTTTGTTGTTGTTGAGCCTTCTTGTCCATGATGGCATTTACTGATAATTGTCGGCGTCTGCGATTCCTCCATAAGCACATGCCACCTACGAGAAACCTCCAGGCATCTCTATCCTGGGCCAACTTCTCCATTATCTTCCATTCATGGACAATTTTCTGGATGTCTGCATTCAATTCTCTGCGCCAAGTGTTTCTTGCACGGCCTTTTTTCTGCTTACCCTGGGGGTTCCATTTGGGGCTTGCCTTTTTGTATTGGAAACATGTTTTCTTAGCGTATGACCAATCAACCTCCACCGCTTTTGAAGAATCTCTTCCTAAATTGGCTTCTCTTTTGTCGGCTTCCCCAGTTTCCGTTTGCTGATGTTGTCCGGCCAATGAATTCTGAGAATCATTCTTAGACAATTGTTTAAAAAAGGACTGGATTCTGGTCAGGTTTAAGGCCTTTTTTCTCCATGTCTCGGCTCCATATAGCAGCATAGATTTCACCATAGCGTTAAAAAATCCTTACTTTAACTTGCTGCCTAAATTGTCGGAGACCCAAACATTCTTGAGTGGTTGGAAAGCTACTCTTGCTTTTCCGTTCCTTATTTTGACATCAGCACCACCTTGTTTATCTACCACGCTGCCAAGGTAAACAAAACTGTCCACTTCCGCAAGGGCTTCCCCATCAAGCATGATGGGTGCTGCCCTGGTGGCAATAACCGTGAGGACTTTACTCTTCCCTTTGTGTATGTTGAGACCCATGCTAGCAGAAGTGACCGCGACAATATTTGTTTTCTCTTGCAACTGTTGTTGGGTATGTGCAAGGAGGGCAAGGTCATCAGCAAAGTCAAGATCCTCAAGTTGGTCCCACAAGGTCCATTGGATGCCATTCCTTTTCTGTTGTGTAGATGTTTCATCATCCAGTCAATGGCTAACATGAACAGGAATGGTGACAGCAAGCAACCTCGTCTAACACCAGTCTTCACCTGTAAACCATCTGTCACCTACTGACTATGGACAACTCGGCAGTTTGTCCCTCTGTACGAGTTTCTGATTGTATCAGTAATCTTCAGTAATATCTCATTACAATATTACACATTTTAAAAAAAGAGTGGGGGGGGGGGGAATGAATACTAAAATATGGTGTGGATGGATTTAAAATGTTTATTTATTACTAGATTATTTGCAATAAAGTAAATCTGTTAAAATTAACTAGAGCCGAATAAATTGGGTAAAATATTGTGATGAAATAAACTTTAAAATGTTAATTACACAAACATCACATTCATTTGTCGAGTAGGAAAACACAATTATAGAGATATTGATTTTCGCCTTGGACCTCATCGATTTTTGGACAAATAACAACACATAACTTCATCGTCTTTTGTAATGAATTCTCCCGTTGGTGTACAATAAACTGTCGTGAATTTTCGCCATCAATTTACCTCATCGTATTTTATGCTAAAAATATCTTAAGGTTTCGGCTTTGTTGAGACATTTAATTTTTCGGTACACAAAACATCCTCGATTTAGTTAATTATTTAAGATGAAGTCCCGAGCCAGTTAACATTTAAACCCGGGGCTTAATTTGGCCCGCGCGCCGGACTTTGGACAACCCTGTCATAAGTCTTAGCCAGATGACTGTTTGAATGAAACAAGCAAACATGATGTAGTTATTGTTTGGGTACACATATTTTAATATCTTTCTTCAACACTGCTATGAAAGCAATGATGTCACCCTGTTACGATTTAATTAATATACACAATGTTCTCTTGCTGACAATCCTTGTAAATGATTTTTGTGAGCGTGTGTGGTAGATTAAAAAAATGCTTCTATTTCTGTGTAAAAGTTTTTAAAAATCATTTTAACAAAAAGCATGTGTGTGTGTGTGTGTGTGTGTGTGTGTGTGTGTGTGTGTGTGTGTGGGCGGGGGGATTGGGGGAAATGTGAAGTTTCAATTGCACAACACAAACTGTATCTTCCCCTCCTTTCAGCATCACTCCCAACAGCCCCCCCGTACCCATAGATTCCTTTACCTCACGATTGGGGCATGTAAAAAACTTCTTATGTAGCCACCCCCACCGCCCCAAAACCTCAAAGCCCTCTTCTATTGACCAGGCACACAAGGGGGAGGGGTACCTGGGGGTTGATGAAATGTTGACCGATATACATTGTTGGATATCCTCCTCCCCCACTCCAGCCCTTAATTGCGATTTAAAAAAACACCAAGAAATTATTTTTTAATAACAAACAGTTCCCGACACAGCTGTAACAACTACGACGACAACGAACCTGCTCCTAAGTTTTAAAACGCTATCATTTGAGAAGGTTGCCGCGACCGGCACACGGCTTTATACGATGATGGCTCGGTATCATGATTTAGTAGCTTTCTCCTGCGACTGTCGTTTTTAGCTGTGTATATAATGACATACGGCTTGCAGACGATATGCAGACGGCCTACACACAGCCAGCTCAGCAGTGGCGACAATTTTGGGGGGCCGATAACTTTCATGGCATTCGTCTGCCCTCACAGAAACTCGCATCGAGATGTTCCCCGAGTAGCGCTAGGGGTCGGTAATAAATCATATCGAGTTTCTTTTTTTAAAGTTTACTATCAAACCTCGCCCCAAGGGCTTCATTACAACGCGAGTGGTTTAAAAAAAAGATGGGATGGGGGAGTGGGGGGGCAACTGGACGAATAACGGCGAGGAGGTTGTTTGAAAACATTTATAACATCAACAACGTTCATTGACCTGTTTACAGATTCAGGTTCTCCGCTGATCGTTTGTTTTAAGCTAAAGTGTTCTTTTATTTAAGTTAAACAATACGTTTGTATTAAGCTAAAGTATTCTTTTATTTAAGTTAAACAATACGTTTGTATTAAGCTAAAATATTCTTTTATTTAAGTTAAACAATACGTTTGTCGTTTGTATTAAGCTAAAGTATTCTTTTATTTAAGTTAAACAATACGTTTGTATTAAGCTAAAGTATTCTTTTATTTAAGTTAAACAATACGTTTGTATTAAGCTAAAATATTCTTTTATTTAAGTTAAACAGCTCAATACATTCGTATCAAGATTGTATTTTAAGGGCATTATGTTACCATTTGGTTAATGTTTAAAACTAAAAAAAACAACTCTTCTATTTGTTTGTTAGTTTAAGGATACTTTTAAAGCGATTGCAAATCAAAGGGAGGTTGGTTTCAGTGTTCTGTGCTACACAACTAAGTATGTCTGTATTCAGCGAGAATGTCATGGCTATTGTGGCCTAACAACATTAAACACGTTTCTTATGAGCTATATTTTAATTGGTTCTATGCTTGAGTTCATTTAAATGATGTCTTTTAACATTTTCAATCTTACATTATTACATGTGTTTTAATAACATAATTTTGTCCAAAATTATGTTATTTCTGAAGCTTTAAATAAATTGATAGTTTTTTATGTGTGTATTTTTTTTTAACTTAAGGGGCATTCCATAAATAACGTCACGCGATTTTAGCCAATCGTTACCCCCTCCCCCTCTTGTCACACTTCGTTAAAAAAAAACTTAGACACCCCAATATAACGCCATAAAGCTGTGGATCCCCCCCCCCCTAAAAAAACAATATTTTTTTTTATTTGAAGATGAGCATGTTTCAAATCACATAATTGTCATTCTAGTATGTATTTAGTAAGGCTGCACTCTAATATCGTAACAAGTGTGAATGGATGTAAAAGAAAAAAGTAACGTCACGATTCTTAAACTCTCCCCACTCTCCCTCGTCATATAACGTCACAAATGTGGGTACCCCTTTCCCCTTCGTTGCGTGACGTCACAAATGTGGGTACCCCTTTCCCCTTCGTTGCGTGACGTCACAAATGTGGGTATCCCTTTCGCCTTCGTTGCGTGACGTCATTTATGAACGGTCCCTAACCTATAATAAATTTACAACGGCAAAAGGCACACACCCACACAGACACATACACACAAATAAACACACACACACACACACACGTTGCTTGTTTGCGCACTCTTACAAAGATTTCAAACTAAAACAAAGCTCATTAAAATATCACTCAAAGGAAACCATTTAATCACTTTATAATTGGAAGAGAAATTTTGTCTCCTGGCTTGAGCCCAGGGTTCAGGTCTTACACGGAGAACACATCAGTGAAATCTGTTCATCTTGATTAAAACAACATCATGGTACTCTGGAGAACGTAAGACATCAAAAACAAAAATAATTGGTTAAATAAACAAGACAATATCGTCGCGTTATCTTTTCTACTGATATATGTTTCTGTGGCAGATGACATACTCAGTCCACGTGACACATGTCATCAGTATTCTCGATAATCATTTAGTAAGTTTGGTAGCAGATGTCATTATTCTGCAAATAGAAGTGATGCCACCGTTCGGCTGTCTCGAAAAATTCACTGAATTACACTGTGAAGTGGGGCAATCATTTCGATATTGTATGGAAAAGCTTGGAGTTTAACATACAGGGATATTTAGATGTTTACAGCGTGATTACAAATGATAATAACAACGTGAAAAACGAATGACAATAATATGGATTACAAATGAATATTTTTTAAAATCCTAAAAAAACCAACAAGTTTTTAATTATAAATCCTTTATATACGAAATATAGCTAAGAGAATGTTCATTATAATACGCAGCAAAAAACAATAGAAAAATATTGAATTTTAGTTCTGTCTCATAAAACATGTTTAATATAATGAGCACCGATTGGTAGATCTAGTATATCTTTAAAAAGTATTGTCAATATAAAACGAACCTTATTGCGCGACAGGAAATGTTGTTCAATATAATACGCACCACGAACCTCTAGCACAAAAATGAACATGCTACATACAGATAAATAAAGATAATCTAAAAATTCATTAAATTAATTACAGTACATTCGATCGATCTAAAATTTTGATAACTCATTTTTTTCATCGACAAGATTCAGCCTGCAAAAATTTTTAATCGCCAGCACATGGGGAAGTGGGTTAAAAACCGATCTAAAGTTGTGACGGCATGCAAGCAAGCAGACATCACGAGTTAATATAAATGATTAAAAAAACTATTCATCGTGCAAAAAGCTGTGAATATGAGTTACTAATTTTTTTTAAAAATAAAAATGAGTTTTTACTTATTTTAAATGGTTTCTATACACTTTTATTGCAGTATAAAAATGAACAGGTTTGACTTGAAGGTCTCCACGGTTAACTTGAGTAGCATGTGTGGCTTGAAGTTCTTGGCAGTTTAACTTTTTAAAGTTAAGTAATATGTGTGGCTCAAAGGTCTTTACAGTTTGATTTGAGTAATATTTTTGACTTGAAGGTCTTCACAGTTAAACTTAAGTAAGATGTGTGGCTTGAAAGTCTTGATACAACATGTGTGGCTTGAAGGTCTTGATACAACATATGTGGCTTGAAGGTCTTGATACAACATGTGTGGCTTGAAGGTCTTGATACAACATATGTGGCTTGAAACACTTGATACAACATATGTGGCTTGAACGTCTTGACAAAAAATGTTTGTCTTGAAGGTCTCCACAGTTAAAACAAGTATTTTTTGAAAGGTTATGAGAAGGCTAGAAAAAAAGTCACAGCTTTTGATCGATGTGTAGGTGACGTGTGCGTATAGGCATTGGGTGTGGAAGTCTAAGTGTATATTTTTTCTCCTTCACTCATTGTACTCATCGTTGCCTTCTTTAAAACTGACTAAATTAATGCAAGCAATAATATTTTTTAAAAAAAAATATTTAAATCTAAATCACCTTTTGCATTTTTGTTTTTCCAGCTAAAATCTAGACACATTCGTTTGAGTTACGTCCCTTTTGTGATTTTTTTTTTTTAAGCGACGAGTTACCCCCCTTCTACCGTCGAGCCATATCCAGGAGGAGGTAATCACCGTGGCTGAGTGTCATACGACAGGCAGACAGTTGCGGGATGGCGGGTGGCCCAATGAGAGAGACACACGCGTCACGTGATGAGCCAGACTTCGGCAAGTTTGGTGCCAAACTTGTGGACGGTGGAAATGGGATTGTGACAACCAATCAGCCTGTTGAGGATGTAGCGGAGGCGCATGCTCGTGTGGATATGAGGCTACGTCACGAAAGTGGAGGCCAAATATTTCATTATTTACATGGTTACCAAACTTGTAAGTGTGCGGTGTTTTTGTTGTTGTTTGGTGTTTGTTTTGTTTTTTTTATCTCGATGTAAACCAAGTCCTAGAGATTTATCTCCCTTCCCATGGACAGACAACCATTTTAAATTCATTTTTAGCGACCGTTTCCTAAAGTGGCACTCAGTGCTGAAGAGAATTGGTGCATCGTCTGGAAACTTTTGTCTTTAGTTGGGGTGGGCTGATTTTGTACACGCAAATTTTAATTTCCAAACATTTTATTAATTTTTTTAAAGCGATTTTTGCGAACAATTTTAAGGAATATAAATCTTATTACCTGAGATTTTTAAAAGGTGCTTCCGTCTTTCTGAACAAGTGTGGCAGACATAAGACATTGGACATTAGAGTCATGTGAAAGATATTGATACGTTTTCTAATGCTATGTAGTTGTAGTTATCAGGCTGGGCATCAAACAAGTTCAGTGTTGGCTAATGTGAATGAACGTCACAATTCCCCGGCAAATAGACTGTAAAGAAAACGCGTTAAAAGATAGTATCAGGCCAAGAATTATATTGTAAAAAATACTGTTGTATTCTAAACTTTTAAATATAATTTATAAATCTATAATATGAAAGTTAGAAGTTTTGTGTTTTGATTAAAAATTGTGTCAG
>MUZC01000421.1:712934-739867 GCA_002072015.1 Radix auricularia | reverse complement strand
AAAAAAAAAAAAAAAAAAAAAACATTAACAAAAAAAACATTAACAAAGAAACTTAAAAAAAAAACTAACAAACTTAGTTTAACTTGCTCTTATAAATAGTCATAGTCATTAAGTTTGTGATTATATGTTAGCATATTATATTGGCTTAGTATCAAGTAGCGAGACTTCGCTGTGTCAGGTACTAGACTCAGGAACTTAAGAACACCTGCTTGTCCATGCAGTGTCCATATTTACAGACTTTGTTTAGGCTGGAAATAACTTACTCCATAGAGTACGTCAAGATATTTTTGATCACTTTTAACTCCCCCCCCTTCCCCTTTCATAAACTGTCACAAACCTTGAACCCCCTCCCAAAAGTACGTCACACTTTCGAACAAAAATTATTAGTTTTTAATTAACAAAAAAAAAAAAAATATATATAAAACACTGTGACACATGGTCGGACCCACTCCCCCTGTCACAAACGGTCATATTTTCTTACACCTTCTCCCCCTCTGGAGCGTGACTTACTTTATAGACGGCCCCTTACCTCGCGATATCGAGAATGAAAGTCAAGGGGAGCAAGGATTCGTGTGAGTTAAACAATAAATTAAAGGCTCAATATTGGACAAACACATAATATGTAAATGTTCCGACTTTTGCTTTTATTATCACAAATAATAATTAAACACAAGTATTTAAATTTAATTTTCATTATGTTTCCTACTATGCAAAAAAAAAAAAAAAAAAACGACGAAAAGAAAATGAAAGATAGGCATGCATACAAAAATAAAGGAAGCATACAAATTATAGGTAAAACGTCAAAAACTAGAAAAATATTAAAGCTTGACGTAAAATAGCTACGTTAGGTTACTGTTCAAACCATATGGTGCTAACATAGCAACTCTTTGAATTTATATATTTTCAATATCGGTGGCATTGCTCTCATATAGAATACCTGTAACTGCAATACCTAAAACCCCGTATTAATTATCACTATAGAAAGTGTTAAGAGCAATGACTAAAGACCTGGTGACGACAGCTATCACCAACATAATTATGGCGATATATTGAAGATATGACCTTGCCATTTGTTCAAGTGCAACCAACTTTAATTTTAAATTTCTGAAGGAGCATAGAAATGCTGTATCAACTCTGACATTACGTGTTACAACCCTGTCAATGCGTGGTACACCTCTGTCATTGTCTGGTACACCTCTGTCAAAGTCTGGTACAATTCTGTCAATGTCTGGTACACCTCTGTCAATGTCTGGTAGAATTCTGTCAATACCTGTAACAATTTTGGTACAATTCTGTCAAAACCTGGAACACCTCTGTCAATACCTGGTAAACATTTCAATGCCTGGTAAAACTCTGGCAACGTCTGGTACAACTCTGTCAATGCGTGGTACAACTGTGTCAATGCCTGGTACAACTCTGTCAATGCCTGGTACAACTGTGTCAATGCCTGGTACAACTCTGTCAATGCCTGGTACAACTCTGTCAATGCGTGGTACAACTGTGTCAATGCGTGGTACAACTATGTCAATGCCTGGTACAACTCTGTCAATGCGTGGTACAACTGTGACAATGCCTGGTACAACTCTGTCAATGCGTGGTACAACTGTGTGAATGCCTGGTACAACTCTGTCAATGCGTGGTACAACTGTGTCAATGCCTGGTACAACTGTGTCAATGCCTGGTACAACTGTGTCAATGCCTGGTACAACTCTGTCAACGTCTGGTACAACTATGTCAATGCCTGGTACAACTCTGTCAATGCCTGGTACAACTCTGTCAATGCCTGGTACAACTGTGTCAATGTCTGGTACAACTCTGTCAATGCCTGGTACAACTGTGTCAATGCCTGGTACAACTATGTCAATGCCTGGTACACCTCTGTCAATGCCTGGTACAACTGTATCAATGCCTGGTACAACTGTGTCAATGCCTGGTACAACTCTGTCAATGCCTGGTACAACTGTGTCAATGCCTGGTACAACTCTGTCAATGTCTGGTACAACTCTGTCAATTTCTGGTACAACTCTGTCAATGTCTGGTACAATTCTGTCAATGTCTGGAACAACTCTGTCAATGTCTGGTACAACTCTGTCAATGTCTGGTACAACTCTGTCAATGCCTGGAACAACTCTGTGAAAGCCTGGTACAACTCTGTCAACGTCTAGTACAACTCTGTCAATGTCTGGTACAACTCTGTCAATGCCTGGAACAACTCTGTGAAAGCCTGGTACAACTCTGTCAACGTCTAGTACAACTCTGTCAATGCCTGGTATAACTTTGACAATATCTGGTACAACTCTGTCAATGCCTGGTACAACTTTGACAATGTCTGATACAACTCTGTCAATGCATGGTACAACTCTGTCAATACCTGGTACAACTCTGTCAATGCCTGGTACAACTTTGACAATGTCTGATACAACTCTGTCAATGCGTGGTACAACTGTGTCAATGCCTGGTACAACTCTGTCAATGCATGGTACAACTCTGTCAATGCGTGGTACAACTCTGTCAATGCCTGGTACAACTCTGTCAATGCGTGGTACAACTCTGTCAATGCCTGGTACAACTATGTCAATGCATGGTACAACTCTGTCAATGCGTGGTACAACTTTGACAATGCGTGGTACAACTTTGACAATGTCTGATACAACTCTGTCAATGCATGGTACAACTCTGTCAATGCGTGGTACAACTGTGTCAATGCATGGTACAACTCTGTCAATGCGTGGTACAACTCTGTCAATGCATGGTACAACTCTGTCAATGCGTGGTACAACTGTGTCAATGCCTGGTACAACTCTGTCAATGCATGGTACAACTCTGTCAATGCGTGGTACAACTCTGTCAATGCCTGGTACAACTCTGTCAATGCGTGGTACAACTCTGTCAATGCCTGGTACAACTCTGTCAATGCCTGGTACAACTCTTTCAATGCATGGTACAACTCTGTCAATGCGTGGTACAACTTTGACAATGTCTGATACAACTCTGTCAATGCATGGTACAACTCTGTCAATACCTGGTACAACTCTGTCAATGCCTGGTACAACTTTGACAATGTCTGATACAACTCTGTCAATGCCTGGTACAACTTTGACAATGTCTGATACAACTCTGTCAATGCATGGTACAACTCTGTCAATGCCTGGTACAACTTTTGACAATGCCTGATACAACTCTGTCAATGCATGGTACAACTCTGTCAATACCTGGTACAACTTTGACAATGTCTGATACAACTCTGTCAATGCATGGTACAACTCTGTCAATGCCTGGTACAACTTTGACAATGTCTGATACAACTCTGTCAATGCATGGTACAACTCTGTCAATACCTGGTACAACTCTGTCAATGCCTGGTACAACTTTGACAATGTCTGATACAACCCTGTCAATGCCTGGTACAACTTTGACAATGTCTGATACAACTCTGTCAATGTCTGGTACATACATAGAGATAATTAAAATTCATTTTTATTTTATTACGGCATTTTCGATCAATCTGAAATTTTGAAAGAATGCATTGTTAGATGACAAAAGTCTATGTGCAAAATTTCAGCTCGATAGAATCACGGACAGTGGGTCATTTTTCACTTTAATTTTTCCGCGGGAACACAACTGACAAACAAAGAGACAAATAGAGAGAAAAGACGATGAAGTTAATATAAAACAAAATTAATCCCTCCATTTACCCACAAAACCAGAAAATTCATTCGCCCTTTTCTTTGATCTATTCATTCAAGACTTCACTTACACCGACAACTTCTGGTAACACCAGAGGCAAAGAGCACTTAGTAATCTTTCAAGCTAGTTCAAAGTTTTTCACCCGTCATTTCTTTATGCACCACGACAACCTGGATCCTTATGATGGCTGAATCTAATTATTAATATGGACTTTCCCAATCTGTCCTCCTTAACCGCAATGGCTTCGACAGTGCTTCATGGACAGTCTTAAGGTTAAACCGAGAAGCGAACTAATTATTGTAATTTGAGTGATAATTAAAGAACAAGTATTCTTTCGTTAGCGAGCATCCGATCGATTCTACCTACTGTCATCTGTCAGACAACATATTCTACTGTCATCTGTCAGACAACATATTCTACTGTCATCTGTCAGACAACATATTCTACTGTCATCTGTCAGAGAACATATTCTACTGTCAATTGTCCGCAATAATAATTCTACTTTTTTTGGTCGGACCATGGATTCTACTTTCTTTGGTCATACCATAGATTCTACTTTCATTGGTCAGACCATAGATTCTACTTTCATTAGTCAGACCATAGATTCTATTTTCATTAGTCAGACCATAGATTCTACTTTCATTAGTCAGACCATAGATTCTAATTTCTTTGGTCAGACCATATATTCTACTTTCATTTGTCATACCATAGATTCTACTTTCATTGGTCAGACCATAGATTCTACTTTCATTGGTCAGACCATAGATTCTACTTTCATTGGTCAGACCATAGATTCTACTTTCATTGTTCAGACCATAGATTCTACTTTCTTTGGTCAGACCATAGATTCTACTTTCATTAGTCAGACCATAGATTCTACTTTCATTGGTCAGACCATAGATTCTACTTTCATTGGTCAGACCATAGATTCTACTTTCATTGGTCAGACCACAGATTCTACTGTCATTTATCCAATTTTATTTGGCATTGTTTTGGATTTGTGGTGTATTAAAATAAATTGTTTATTTATACCTAAAACATGATTTTGCTGACGCCATTCAGTTCATAAAATGTTTCTTTCTGTACAAAATACCATATTATTGGGACAAAGCCCCGTGCTGTTAGGACAGACTTTGAAATAGTCGTTTAATATCAGGTCACCCTGAATTGTACATTAAATATCTTTTGCCCTTTCTGATTTCTCTCTCTCTCCCTCTCTCTGACATATTCGTTAAATATCTGGTGCCCTTACCAATTTCTCTCTCTCTCTCTCTCTCTCTCTCTCTCTATCTCTTCTCTCTCTCTCTCTCTCTCTGACTTATTCCTTAAATATCTGGAGTCCTTAACAATTTCTCTTTCTCTCTCTCAGAAATATTCGTTTAATATATCTTTTCCTTGCCTATTTAACACCACCCTCTTCTGTCCTTCACTCTTTTTCTGCAATATTCGCTTATTTTAAGATGCCTTTGACAGTATCTCTCTCTGACATATTCGTTAAATATCTGGTGCCCTTACCAATTTCTCTCTCTCTCTCTGAAATATTCGTTAAATATCTGTTCCCTTACCAATTTCTCTCTCTCTCTCCCTCTGACATATTCATTAAATATCTGGTGCCCTTACCAATTTCTCTCTCTCTCTCTCTCTGAAATATTCGTTAAATATCTGTTCCCTTACCATTTTCTCTGTCTCTCTCTCTGAAATATTCGTTAAATATCTGTTCCCTTACCAATTTCTCTCTGTCTCTCTCTCTCTGAAATATTCGTTAAATATCTGTTCCCTTACCAATTTCTCTCTCTCTCTCTCCCTCTCTCTGAAATATTCGTTAAATATCTGTTCCCTTACCAATTTCTCTCTCTCTCTCTCTGAAATATTCGTTAAATATCTGGTGCCCTTACCAATTTCTCTCTCTCTCTCTCTCTCTCTCTCTCTCTCTCCCTTTCTCTGACATATTCGTTAAATATCTGGTGCCCTTACCAATTTCTCTCTCTCTCTCTCTCCCTTTCTCTGACATATTCGTTAAATATCTGGTGCCCTTACCAATTTCTCTCTCTCTCTCGCTCTCTCCCTTTCTCTGACATATTCGGTAAATATCTGGTGCCCTTACCAATTTCTCTCTCACTCTCTCTCTCTCGCTCTCTCCCTCTCTCTGACATATTCGTTAAATATCTGGTGCCCTTACCAATTTCTCTCTCTCTCTCTCTCTCGCTCTCTCTCTCTCGCTCTCTCCCTTTCTCTGACATATTCTTTAAATATCTGGTGCCCTTACCAATTTCTCTCTCTCTCCCTCTCTCTGACATATTCGTTAAATATCTGGTGCCCTTACCAATTTCTCTCTCTCTCCCTCTCTCTGACATATTCGTTAAATATCTGGTGCCCCTACCAATTTCTCTCTCTCTCCCCCTCTCTCTCTCTCGCTCTCTCCCTTTCTCTGACATATTCGTTAAATATCTGGTGCCCTTACCAATTTCTCTCTCCCTCTCTCTCTCTCTCTCTCCCTTTCTCTGACATATTCGTTAAATATCTGGTGCCCTTACCAATTTCTCTCTCTCTCTCCCTTTCTCTGACATATTCGTTAAATATCTGGTGCCCTTACCAATTTCTCTCTCTCTCTCTCTCGCTCTCTCCCTTTCTCTGACATATTCGTTAAATATCTGGTGCCCTTACTAATTTCTCTCTCTCTCTCCCTCTCTCTGACATATTCGTTAAATATCTGGTGCCCTTACCAATTTCTCTCTCTCTCCCTCTCTCTGACATATTCGTTAAATATCTGGTGCCCTTTCCAATTTTTCTCGCTCTCTCTCTCTCTCTCTCTCTCCCTCTCTCTGACATATTCGTTAAATATCTTGTGCCCTTACCAATTTCTCTCTCTCTCTCCCTCTCTCTGACATATTCGTTAAATATCTGGTGCCCTTACCAATTTCTCTCTCTCCCTCTCTCTGACATATTCGTTAAATATCTGGTGCCCTTACCAATTTCTCTCTCTCTCTCTCTCTCTCTCTCCCTCTCTCTGACATATTCGTTAAATTTCTGGTGCCCTTACCAATTTCTCTCTCTCTCTCTCTGACATATTCGTTAAATATCTGGTGCCCTTACCAATTTCTCTCTCTCTCTCTCTCCCTTTCTCTGACATATTCGTTTAATATCTGGTGCACTTACAAATTTCCGTTCTCCTTGAAATATTCGTTTAATATATCGTGCCCTTGCCTATTTCACACACCCCTCTCTCCTTCTGTCTTTTTCTGAAATATTTGTTTAATATGATGCCTTTCACAATATATCTCTTTAAAATATTCGTTTAAAATCTGGTGCCTATACCATTTTTCTTTTCCTGCAAACTTTGCTGAGCTGTAAAGAATGCATGTTCGCTCACATTTATAACAAACATGAAATGTTTCAAATGTATTTCCATAATTTTGATCATGTAATTCACGGGCAACGAAATTCCAGTTTTTAGAGCAAAACTATGACCTTGAACTCAACCAAACCTCTCAACAGATTCTCGCTCTTGTAGCAAATCTGTTCAAGGGTTTGGTATTTCCGGAAACACTTGAACTTTACGGCATGACGGTTCACCTCTCTCCTTCGTGAAAATCTACTCGGGCAGATGTCGCAATATAAACGATTTCCATATTCTCTTCAGGGTAAATAGAGGAAGAGCCTTTGATATTATCTGCAAACTTTTTGCACAGCCTGACTGTCTCTACCCGGTGCAATCTCGACGTAGCTAAAGAGTTACCGTTTCTTCTTTCAATAAAGGTACTAAAGATTTAAAAAAAACAATATGGTGTTTTTTAATGTAAATACAAAATATAAACAATAATCGTCTCTTCAAAAATGTTATGCTCAGTGGCGTAGTGAGAAAGAAATGGGCCGATTCCCCGGGCGACATTTTTTTAGGGGAAGCAAATTCGTAGTTTTTACTTAGCTTCTAAGAGATACGATTTTGAAAGATTATTCTGCTCACAAAAATTTAAAAAAAAAAAAAAGTCAAAATTGGATTTAAATTCTTCTGTTGCTTATGCTAATGAACAGAAAAATGAAGGGGCTTAAGTAACATGAGAACGTGACTCTGATCTTCTGTTAATTTAATTTATACTTCACATTTGACAGCTGTTCCTGCTGTACTCTATCGATTTTAAATATTAGCCAATCTAATGCTAAGGGCGGCACTTTGTTTCCGGCGGCTAATTCCTCGTTGTTAAACAGTTTATAAAAATGAAAGCTTTAAATTAAGTTTAATAAAAGGAAAGAAAGGCCAGGGTAAACGTTATTAAAAGAAACGAAGGAGCTGATAAAATACGTGAAGTTTTCTAATGCCAAAACTTTAAGCGTCAGAATGAATCTAACTAATTTATTCTGATACTAAAGCTACAGAAATAAATAGCCAAAGGGGAAGACGTATTATAAGAACATGATACTTATATTTATATTCTGGTACCTATAACTGATTCAAGTTTGTCAGCGACTTATCTTGTAGAAGCTAAAATTGCTATATGCATTAAACTACAACAACTACTATAATGTTAACATGTATGGACTACATTGTTATAAGAACATTAGTACTATTAACATTAACTTCTCCCAAATAGATATAGATCTTACAACAAAATAGAATAACACGAGAATGATTTCAACGCAAGTAAATTACTAGGAATAAAATGTTAGCTTACTTATATGGCGTATTCTTCTAAAGCATCACCATTTTAATTTTAATGTCTTCTTTTTTGTTGCATAATAAGAAATCGGATAAAGTAGTAAAGAATTTTAAATAATAACATCAATAAGTTGTTGTAAAAGAAAACAAAACAAAGGGTAAAAAAGTTGGTGTTATAATGTTGATATTATTAAATACGTGCAAAATAGAGTTTGGCTTTTCCTGGTCACAGGTAGGAATATACTAGTTAAAATAGAGGCAACATGCTTGAAGTTATGCCTCTGCTAACCAAGTATGATCAATAGTTACGAGAAAAAATAATTTCAAAATGATTTTATTTTTTTAAAAACAACTTGTCACCACGAATTCAAATTGAGATCAAATATATAGATCAATATATAACCTTAAACCAAATATTATTCCATTATATTGTCACGAATTACCAATTTGTCCTTGAAACCTGTTGTGAGTTGCGCACGTTGGTGTGTTTGATGGTCGCTTTTGTGTTATTCAAGTTATTGGTTAGTGGTGCGAAAGCGTGCAAAAGTAATTGTTTTCATGACGTCATTTGAATATGTGTAAAAGTTTAGAGAGTTTTTGGGTAGACGTTTTTGTTGTGGCAAGGAGGGTGGCCATTAAAGTTTGTTTCTGCTAGCAGTGTAGTTATTCATTGTGTAAAAGTAATTTTATGAATCTTGGAGCAAGCGGTCCTGGTATAATTATTAGGACGCTTGTGACATATATTTATGCCTGAGCTATCAATATTTGACATCAGAATCAAACAATTACTGTTTGATGATATGTAAAGACTGAAAATCAGAAATTAAACGTTGTAAAATATTTCATTGGTTTCATTAGGGAAAAAAAGCAATAAATACTGCATCTAGGATTATTTGCAGTTTTAAAATTTTCAATCTTCTTTTTTTTTTGGCTTCAGACAATACGTTGTTAAGCTCCCTATTGAGGCCGTGAATTATCCAGTGTATGAGATTGAATAGCAAGCTGTTATCAGGAGTATTCACACGAAGTTGATTATCCAATTTGTTTATTTTTGCTTTCCGGAGAGATAGAAGCCCCAGAGATATGCTTGTTAGAAGTCTCCTTTCCACAATAAAAGCACATATTGGAACAAAAGGTTGCAAACGTAACCGTTGCAACACCTGCCCATATGTGGTTGACATTTACAAAATTTCTTTCCCTCTTGAAAACTTCATTATAAAAGATGGATTCACGTGCACAAGTCGCAACGTGAATTAGACCTAGGCAATTATTTGCAAGAGGAGTAATAGAATGTACGTGGGGAATACAAGTCGTCGTCTTGGAAATCGGTTTAGAGAACACCTATAGAATATAAATAAACAGGCTCAATGTCCTGTGTCTAAAATTTGAACCGTGTTGACCATGACGGCAATTTGGATATTGCAGTTACTGGTATTTTATATGCAACCAGTACACATGATAGGATCCACATGGAAAATAAACTCATAAAACGATTTGGTACGTTGGCTCGATATGCAATTAATGAAATTCATAATATTACCAAACTGAAAAATCGTTTTACCGTTGTGGTTTTCACTGTAACTGTAGATACTTCAACTCCCCTCTTTTTCTATATAGAGTCCTGGTTTATTTTTGTTTTTCATCTCTTTTCATTTTACATATACATTTCATGATATATGTTTTAAGACTTATGTAAGTACGTTTTTCATGTTATTGTACTTATGAAGGCATTAGCCGAAACTTCTACTGTAGTGTTAGTTTATAAATAAAGCTCAAATGTATTGTCTTCTTGCACAATTCGTTTGTGTATTTTGTATTTTATTTGAAAATAGCATGTTTCAAATAACTTTTTGTAGGGCTGTTCACGATTAATTTACATTTAATCGTCAACTATTTGAAAAAGTAACGATTAATTAATCGTAAATTTCAATTAAAGCCAAAAATTAAATTTTATGATGTCATAAATACCACTTATTAAACGTTATTGTTAAAAATCTAAATTACACTGTAATCTCTCCTTTTTATGTAATCTTTTAACCAACTAAACAAAATGACAAGTGTGTTGATATTATTTGATTCAAGTAGTGAGCGGGTCTAATTGACCATATAACAAGCCGAGCTGAACAATCATTCACATATATCTGAGGTAACTGAAATGCACAATTCGGTCTTGGCATCGATCTCGATGTTCGTTAAGTTTCCACCATTGTAGAGGGTTAAGTTAATGGATTCAGGAACTTTCATCTCCATTTTGTAAAGCACTAATTCATCAGAAGAGCTGTCGTCCTTTTTTGTCTCTGAGTCAGACTCCATTACTGACATTAGCTTAATACGCTTTTCATATGGTTTCATAAATGGAGGCGAAGTATTAGAGCCATGGTAGGCAAACTTTATCAACATTTTGAACATTCCCGCCAGTAAAAGTAAATAGCTTAAAACCAAAATGTTCGTCTTATCTTATCATATATGTTACAGACGCTCCTTCTGTACACAAGATTATTGCGTCCTACGTATTTCTATGGTTTGTGTTTAGTCCTGTATTCTTACTAGAGTTTTAAATGATGATAAAGTGTTGGCTTTCCTGGTTTCTTCAGGCAACCCATTCCACACTTCGGGAAATTTATTTATTAAAAATAAAATACAATAAAATACATTTTTTGTAACTTCCAGTAATTTGTAAGTGATGGGTCGATTAATGGTTAAAAATAATTTAATCGTTAAAATATGTTAACTATTAATCGAGAAAGTAATCGTTAATTTCCACAGCCTTACTTTTTTTCATTTAAATATGCATTTTTATATTGTAACACGTGTAAAGCTTGTAAAACAACATTAAATGCATTGTAGGCAATAAATATTAAATTGGATTTTTTATTTTCAGATGCGCGTTTTATGATGTGACGTCACATTTCTTAAAACCCCACTCCCCCTCATCAAACATCGTCACAAATCCGTGACCCTGCTACCCCCCCCCCCCCCCCCCCCACACACTTTTTGTGAAGTCATTTATGGACAGCCCCTTACTTCTTTCCATTTCCAACTGGTAATAAAAATTACGCTATGAAAAGAATAAAACTAGAATCCGATTACCACACCGATTTGAGCCCAGTATCGATTATTTAATTTTTTTTTACTTTTCTGGTATTCCGGGTTACGTCACAAACTGATACAGCCCAGGGCATGATGGGATGTAGCTGGCAAAGCGAAACAATGGAACAATGGTGCTGAGCACGCCAACAGGAGTTAATGTGCTTAGTGCCTGACACTACGTCAGCACGCCAACTTACACACGGGGTCACACACGCAAAAGGACTTAAACTTAATGTCCTAATGTCCTAAAACATAACGCCAACTTACACACAGGGTCGCACACGCAAAAGGACATAATGTCCTAATGTCCTAACACAGCTCGCCAACGTATACATGGGGGTGCACATACAAACAGGATCTATGTCCTAATGTCCTAACACATCACTCCAACCTATAAATGGGGATGCACACGCAGACAGGACCTGATGTCCTAATGTTCTGACAATGAGTCAGCAGGCCAAACTCTAAAAGGTGATTTCCATGTTACAATTACCTAATGTCATAATATTTGTAAATTCTAGCTGTTGAAATTTACCGAAATATGTTAAAATAACTAAATATTTATAAACTGTTTTTTATAAAAAAAAATAACCAAGAAATAGTCAACTTACCTGTGTAAGCATAACGAAAATAATTCTAAAACTGATATCATTTATTGTTTTGTAAGAGTTTTAAAATGATCTGTTTTGTTTTGCGAAAATTGCAGTTGATGGTGTTGTAGTTGTACTTTTCAATGGGACAAAGTCATGTCACTAGCGTGTCGACAAACTTAAGACCTTTACCTCATTAATTACTTCATTACAATACATCTGTGCAGACCTAACTCAAAACTATAAACAAATCTTTATAATAGCTATAACGATATCGAAAAGCGGATATCTTTAAGCTTATCAAACCAGGTTTTAATTATCGTACTTGAGTCATCAATAGTGGTTAGTGCCCCCTCCCCCTTATTGATGCTATTTAAAAAGTTTTTTTTAGAGGAAGTACATTGAACATATACACATAGACCTATGGCGGATTAAGGGGGGCTGAGCGGGCTAAAGCTAGGGGCCCCCAAGGTTTAGGCGCCCCCAAACTTTTTATATTTATAATAAAAGTGTACAAATGTTTGCACGAACCCTTGAAAATATAAAAAAAATAAAAATTATAAATATTAACTATACTTATACAACTGATCGCAATTCAGACCTGATAGTGTTAATAATCGATAAAACGTGACTTAATTGGCTCACTTAGAGAACATAGTATAAATTATAGTTTATATTTTTAAATTTTCTCATTGTATACATGCTCCGCTGGTCGTGTGGAGAGAGTACAGGCGCGTGATGCAAACTGTGTGGGGTTCGAATGCCAGCAGTGGAAAATAATTTTTTCTTATCACACTCAAATGTAAAATACCGCAAACACTTCAAACAGTTATTTATTTGTGTTCGTTTATTTTTTTTTCATTATTAATATTTAATTACAGTCCTATATTAGCTGTTAACAATCATTTTATTTTAAGGGACGCTGGCTGGATAGGGCCCCCGTTTCATTGCAGCCCGGGGCCCCATGCAGTCTTAATCCGCCTCTGACATAGACAGACACACACGCATGGAGAAATACACACGACTAGTTCACACAAAAACAACATTAATTAAAAAACCTCTACTTAGATGTTGTGTATTGTCAGATGAAAATAAAACGCTCCTATTCATAAGTTCAAAAATCGTCAAGCCAGTGGCGTAGCTAGAGCTTTTGCCGCCCTGGGCGGACTCCAATATGCCGCCCTTTTAGGAGACACCCATAAATGACGTCACGCAGCCGGGGGGAGAGGAGAGTCACACATGTGACGTCATTCAAAACGCGCAACTTTAAATAAAATTTCCACTTAAATATATAATTACCAACCCCTTTTTTAATGATGTTTTACGTGGTTTCACGCGTATTACGATATTAGAGTGAGTGCAGCATTACACTAAAAAACATTTAAATGACCACCAAAAAAAATGATTTAAAACATGCACATTTCAAAAAGAAAATATGGCTTTTATGCAGGGGGGGGTCTTTGTGACGTCACATTGATTAAGGGGTCTAAGTTTTCGTTTGGTAACTCTGTGTGACGAGGGGGCTGTGGGTAAAAAATCAGCCAAAATCACATGACGTCATTTATGGACAATCATATGATGGTTTTTATAAATTAATAAACATGAATAAATAATTGTAATTGAAACGATGCACATTGTATGAGGTGGGGGAGAATTTTACCACAGCATGCCCTATTTATGTAAGTATTAAATAAAAGGGGTCTCTCATGAGATGATTTACCTATAAATACACATTTATAAAAATACAAGATAATTGTTTTGAAGGCCACAAGAAAGTTATTGTGGTCGTAGGTCCCCCCAACCCCCAAATGAGACAAAACATATTCCAAATGCATGCCCCAAAACATTTACAATTAATATGATTTTATTTTTAAATAGATGTTGCTGGTTTTTTTAAATAAACAAAGACATTGTATACATCAGTGAGTAAACACATTTCTTATTATTTATACATTTACTTACTTATCTAGCTTCCATAGTAGAAAAATCGTGTATTATGTTATCAAATTTAAATTATTTGTAATATCTTATTCTATGGACAATATTGCAACATTTTGTAGTCTTAAATACTTATTGTGGAGCGAATATAACTTCTTCTTCAACTAGATACATAGTTAGCAATTGTTGAAAAAACTCTTAGCCAAAAATTAATTTTGGGTAAAGAATTTTCCAATCTATAATTTTGAATATATTTTAATAGATCAAAGGGGATTTTCCCCCGTTTTTTTAAACATAATGCCTCTTCTTGTAGCCGGGGCTGGTTTAGGCTACTGCAACCTATGCAGTCGGAGTGGGCCCCGCGCTTTCATAGGTTCCACCTATCTTAATTTTCACTAATAATCCTCATTAATACATTATCCCTACCCGAACTGGGCCCCGCGCAATCCTTTTCCAATACTAAGCTACATAGCGCCCCGCAAATGCTAAGACCGCCCTGTGGAATGCCATGAAAACCTGTTTTTTTTTCTCTCTTTAAATATCGAAAAATTCTTTATCATTGTAAATTTAAAAATTCTTTTGATTCAAATTCTTCATTTAGGAGGTTAGATGGTATTATATACGAATATTTCTTTGCAAGGACACGTAACTCATCAGCGCGTTCTTTTATTTTCTTTTATAATTACATCTATGGATAAAAACACTTCTCATTGTACTTCTTGCTCGAAAAATAGAACCACGCCTACTGAATTTTCCCCGCTCATATTTTTCTCCTTATAACCCGGTGCTCAATTGATATCTCCAACTCTCTGTAACAGCGTTCTGTATTAGTACAATAAATATATCTTTGTTCCATGAAATATGTTTGCATTAATTTAAAACAGATACGAGTTCACATAAATTGAGATAACACAGAAAAGAAAAAGATTGCATTGAACTGAGTAAAATTCCAGCATCTGATCTCGTTTTACTAGTTACTTCAGATGTCAATTTTTCAAAAGTAAATAAGTTACCTTACAATAACTTTATGAAACCTGAAAAGTAATATAAGTTACGCAAAAATTGTCATGGCGATATTAATGTTACATGTTTTCGAGCCAGCGGTGATTTGTTTGTTTGTTTGTTTGTTTTTTTTTTCTTTTTTTTTCAGTTTTCTTTTAAAAGCGCCATCGGTGACGTATACCACTTAATTTTTCACCTTACCTTTTTGAGCAATGTTAATTTTTTAAACGTTTTGCGTTAGTTATGACAACCACTGTGTAATAAATCAAATGTTGCTCGAATCCGTTATAATAAGACTCAAAATTAAGAATATTTTTGTTTCATCTTGGTTTCCCCCCTTCAAAAGAGAAAGTTTATTATTTTGGGAAATGGCTTAGATTTTCAAATGCCCACAAAAGCCACCCTCTGAATGAGTGCCGCCCGGGGCGGACCGCCCCCTCCGCCCCCCCCCTAGCTACGCCACTGCGTCAAGCATACATAGATGTGCTCAATTAGTAGTTAAACAAATCATCGTTAAACAAGAAGTCAACCTATAAAAATGTGGTCACAATACAAGACTTGGTGGTGAAACCATTTTTTAACAAGAAGCCAAACCTGGACGGCACGGATTGTGAAACCTTTTGGCTCGTGCCAAGGTTTCCTGGGGTATCCAAACATCTTGTGAGGGTTTTCTCTGAGCAAGTTATTGAGTACTTGAGACGGCGTAAGTGTCTGGCTAAAATTCAGTCTGTATGTCAGGTCAGATACAGTCTGAAACTGCATTAACTCTGGTTGTTAACGCCATTCTATTGAGTGTCTCCTCATGCAAAGTTCTGCTATTGTTTTAACTTGGGTTGAGTGGCCCCTCATGCAAGGCTCTGCTAATGTTTTAGCTTGGGTTGGGTGTCCCCTCATGTAAGGTTCTGCTATTGTTTTAGCTTGGGATGAGTGTCTCCTCGTGCAAGGCTCTGCTATTGTTTTAGCTTGGTTTGAGTGTCCCCTCATGTAAGGCTCTGCTATTGTTTTAGCTTGGGTTGAGTGTCCCCTCATGCAAGGCTCTGCCATTGTTTAAGCTTGGGTTGAGTGTCCCCTCATGCAAGGCTCTGCTATTGTTTTAGCTTGGGTTGAGTGTCTCCTCATGCAAGGCTCTGCCATTGTTTAAGCTTGGGTTGAGTGTCCCCTCATGCAAGGCTCTGCTATTGTTTTAGCTTAGGTTGAGTGTCCCCTCATGCAAGGCTCTGCCATTGTTTAAGCTTGGGTTGAGTGTCTCCTCATGCAAGGCTCTGCCATTGTTTAAGCTTGGGTTGAGTGTCCCCTCATGCAAGGCTCTGCTATTGTTTTAGCTTGGGTTGAGTGTCCCCTCATGCAAGGCTCTGCTAATGTTTTAGCTTGGTTTGAGTCTCATTCCATTGACAACTAGAAAAAAAACAAAGACAAAAAACCGATGTCAGTTGGGTTCAAACAGAGTTATTTTCTGGTTCTACTTCCTCTCTGATATGTGGTTTCCTCTGCTCTCGGCGCTAGGACTCTCTGATGTATTCAATATACGGTGTGAGCTTCAGCAAAGTCCGAAAACAATTTGAGTTCGACCGTCTGTTCTCTGCCGATGACGTCAGGCTAAAGTACCCAGCTCAGTCATCTAGTCAGACAAGGGCACGAAATTGAAATGCCTTAGGATCGATGCCTTAATTTGTGGATCGACGACACTGAGACTTTAACTAATTTGTTTTTTTGGGCCGTTTTCTCACTTGTAGGCGTTAATTACATGGCACACTCCAGCACACAGTGAAACAAGGAAGTCATTTGTAACACAAATAACTTTCTTTAATTCAATGCTCACCATATATTGGATAAAAAATATTTTAAAAATAGTATTAAATACTTACATTTAAATTTGGAGATATCCGGATCCGGAATCTGGATTCGGCAAATATTACGGCCAAACTATCCGGATCCGGTAAATAGTAAAAAACAACATCCGGTCACCCCCTAATAATCATAGAGCACTTCGGGATCTTATTCCAAATAGAGAACTACTTCAGAAGATCCAAACTCTATAAGTACAATATTTTTATGAACTGACTCTTGTTAAAAAATTGATTCATGTGTATTTTCTGTTCCTGTGTTTATTCTGAACTCTGTTTATGAACTTAAATGAGTTTTGGCGGTACATTTTAAATATAGTGTCTAGGGCAGCGGAAATTAACGATTATTTAATCGCTAACTCGTTAAAAAATTTAATCGATTAAAATTAATTGTCGATTAAAATTCATAAAAAATTTAAGAAAATTTTGCCAATATTTTTTTTTTCAATTCATTGTTTTAAATTTTTGTTACATATTTTTCCTTGGTATTATTATTATTTATGTAGGCATACATGTGTAAACAAAAAAAGTTTTTCTTCCTTATTTCTTGCATAGCAGAACGAGCTTTCTGCGTTATGTCATAAAATTCGGGAGCCATGGAATCACAGTGATTTAACCGATTTCGCAAAATAATGAATCGCGACTTAATCGGATCTATATATGCGTTAGATAACATGATAACATATAATTAATTAAAATTAATTGATTAATCGCTTAAATTTTCCATATTAGTCTAACACATTTTTTAATCAGTGCCAGCAATAATATATTCTAACAGATTTAGGAAATATGTGCAAAAGATTTTAGCGATTTGGGTTCTATAAGATTTGGGAAACGTGAGCCAAAATATATGAGCAATGAAAGCGCTATAAGATTTGGGAAACGTGAGCCAATATATATTAGCAATGAAAGCGCTATAAGATTTGGGAAACGTAGTTGCTAAAAGTAGCAGAGGCGTCACTAGGGTTGGTGTCACACGGGGCGGTACCTCATGGTGCCACCCCTTCATGATTTAACCCATAGAACTCCTACGAGTTTTCCAGTGCCTAATAACGGGAATATATAGAATTTTACAGTCAGTGTCACCCCCTGATGGTGTCACCCGGGGCATCCTGCCCCCACCGCATCCCTTTAGCGAAGCCTCTGAGAAGTAGGTTAGGTTAGGGTATACAATTGTGGTAGCTGGTAAAAATAAAACAATTAAAGCGAACAATAAATTTGAATTAAATGTGAACAATAGATATTTTTTTTAAAAAAAAATTCACATGGTATGAGCTCGAGAAACAATAAATGTTCACTAACCCCAGGGTTAAATACCACCTGTGCTGGGTACTGGGACCCGGCTTTGATCAGAGTTGAAATCCCCGCTGCCAAGCAATGACCCGTACAATGGTTCACTTTGCACGCAGTAAAAAAGTTTCACATGCATGAGCAATTTGGCTATCGAGAGGGAAAACATAAAAGGCTGTTACGTTATCTAGTTAAATGCCATATGACCTCTTGCGTTTAGTGTGAGGAAAGGTCTGTCACTGCATTGACGCAACTGTCCATGCCCAGAGTCAACTGTCACTGCACCGACACAAGTGTCACTACATTGACGCATCTGTCACTGCACTGACTCAACTGTCACTGCAAGGACTCAATTGTCACTGCACCGTCACAACTGTCACTGCAAGGACTCAATTGTCACTGCATCGATACAACTGTCACTGCAAGGACTCAATTGTCACTGCACCGACACAACTGTCACTTCACCGACACAACTATCACTGCACCGACAAAACTGTCACTGCACTGACACAACAGTCACAGCACCGACACAACTGTCACTTCACCGACACAACCGTCACTGCACAGACACAATTTTCACTGCACTGACACAACTGTCACTGCACTCCACACAACTGTCACTGCACCGACACAACGGTCACTGCACCAAGTCAACTGTCACTGCACCGACACAACTGTCACTGCACCGAGTCAACTGTCACTGCACCGAGTCAACTGTCACTGCACATAGTCAACTGTCACTGCACCGAGTCAACTGTCACTGCACCGACAAAAATGTCACTGCACCGACACAACTGTCACTGCACCGAGTCAACTGTCACTGCACCGACAAAAATGTCACTGCACCGAGTCAACTGTCACTGCACCGAGTCAACTGTCACTGCACCGAGTCAACTGTCACTGCACCGAGTCAACTGCAACTGCACCAACACAACTGTCACTGCACCGAGTCAACTGTCACTGCACCGAGTCAACTGTCACCTGCACCGAGTCAACTGTCACTGCACCGAGTCAACTGTTACTGCACCGAGTCAACTGTCACTGCACCGAGTCAACTGTCACTGCACCAACAAAAATGTCACTGCACCGAGTCAACTGTCACTGCACCAACAAAAATGTCACTGCACCGAGTCAACTGTCACTGCACCAAAAAAAATAAAATGTCACTGCACCAACAAAAATGTCACTGCACCGACTCAACTGTCATTGCAAGGACTCAGTTGTCACTGCACCAACACAACTGCCACTGCACCAACACAACTGCCACTGCACCGACACAACTGTCACTGCACCGATACAACTGTCACTGCACCGACACAACTGTCACTGCACCGACACAACTGTCACTGCACCAACACAACTGTCGGTGCTAGGACTTAACTGTCTACTGTCACAAGTATATTACCAGCTCTGTAATATTAGATTTCATGAACTTGCCACCACATCACCCCAGACGGCACCAAGTGAATATTAATATTATCATGTGATCAGATGAAACTACGACCAGATGTTATTTACAAGCGATACTCAAGGTATTCCGGTCGTGTGATATCTTCGCCCATACACAAGGGAATAAAATATTTCCAATGATTTTACGAAACATTTCATAAAATAATTTTATGGAACGACACAAAGTTAAAAAAAGTAAGGCTGCGGAAATTAACGATTAATTTATCGATTAAATTCCTCCCAGATTAATCGAACAAATTTTTTTGTTATTCAGAACCAGCCATAAAAAGTTATCTATGTAATAAACTGCTTATACAAACACAAAGTAACACAGTTATCTATGTATTAGTGTGCTGATAGACACACAAATTAAGACGGTTATGTATGCATCTAAAGAAAGTGCTACCGTGCCCAATGACCACACCAAAGTGCATAGTGAAAGTACCATAGTGCCTGACGACAGTATCAAAGTGTTTGATGACTGTCTCAAAGTACCATATGACAGTACCAAAGTGCTTGGCAAGGTGATACCGACAGTATAAAAGCGACCAATGACGACAGAACGTAAGTTCCTATTGGCAATAACTAATTTCTTAATGACCGTTCAAATCTTCCCAACGACAGAACAGAAATGATTGATGGCTGTACGAAAATACCAAATGACTCATACCAATCTCCTAATGATATCAACAAATTAGATAATAACAGAAACAATGTCTAATGATATTAAAAAGTGGCTTTTTTGTGTAACGTACTGTCATGTATGTGGTTATTATGAACAGTGTCTAAAAGTACTAAAGATATCAACAGATTTCTTTTACTGGTCGAGTAACTGAGGACGGACAGTGGCAAACCACGTCCCGGCAGCCATCACTGAGGCCTCATTAGCTGATATGGTCTGCTTGAAGCTTACAGCCTAACCCAGACCGACTTCCTGAGGGGTTGTGCTGTCTCAGCAAATATTGGGCCATTTTTTCTTGGCATCAAACTATAAGAAATATTACGCCATAGAAGACGGTAATCTTTGAAATTTACAAAACACGGACTAAAAAATACATGTCTATGACATATAGATTCTATATGGCAAGTGAAACACAACAGTTTTACCCCATTTACACCACAGCCCAGAGCGTCTAAGCCCCAACCACACCACAGCTAAACACCACTTCACCACAGCTAACCACAACACCATTGCTAACCATAACTACACCAAAACTAACCACAGCTACACCAAAGCTAACCATAACTACACCAAAACTAACCACAGCTACACCAAAGCTAACCATAACTACACCAAAGCTAACCACAGCTACACCAAACCAAACCACAACTAAACCGCAAAATACTTCCCAGAAACACCATCTAAACATCACAACTACACCATGGGTACAGCACACTGCACAACAGCTACACTAACTAGACCAGCGCTGGGTCAAACTAGATTAAACCTATTATCGTTTATCTCCACTGTTTAAAGCTGTTCCTACAGGAGCTGTCTGTTTGCTTTATCTCGTGGTCTTGTCCCTCTGATTTAATCTGACCATAAAAGACCAGGGAATTTCCGAGAACCTGGTGTCATTACATTAGTGCATCCAGCGTGAACAGATATGGCCAGATCTGAGTCGTGGTCACGCCATTTTGTCACATGGGCCAGACATCACGTGACAACAGATGGGAAAGGTTCAGTTTACAGAAACAGAACCTGTGGGCGGGGATTGCATAACGGAAAGACTTCAGTTGACTTTTACAATTACAGAGCCGGAGGGAGGGTACGGCTTCCAGTATGGAGCGGCTTTAACTCACCAACAGTGGGCTTCTGTAGAGTTGACCTCATTGGCATGTCCATCAGTGGCTATTTGATAGAAATTATAAGAAATTCGATTAATACTCTTATCTTATCTTATATATTACAGACGCTCTTTCTTTACAGAAGATTATTGCGTCCTACGTATATCTATGGTTTGTGTTTAGTCCTGTATTCTTATTCCAGTTTTAAATGATGATAAAGTGTTGGCTTTCCTAGTTTCTTCAGGAACCCATCCACGCCCGAATACCGGACGGGAAAAAAGAAAACTTGTATGTCTTTGTTTTTGCACATGGGATAAGAAAGGCGTTTTTATCTTTATGTCTATCTGAGGGTTAAACTGACACCTGTCTATTTTAATAATAAAGCACAATTTATTTTGACTAAATCCTTTCAAGTAAAGATAATCGCAGAATAAAAGAAAATATTAAAGTATCAACTCTTAATCGTATTGACAATTTAATATACACGTTTTAAGAATTCAAATAAACGTTTTCATTAATGTCAAGTCAGTGCATCTTCCAGTTCTATATTAAAAGCAAAGATTTTTTTAAAATAAAAATTTAGTCAAAGGCACTTTAAAATATTGCATGTGAATAACAATCAAAGAAAAACTATTAGATATAGGCTACGTCCGATCTTTAAAAATGTTATTTTTAAAAACTTACAAATATGCAACCGCGTAGAGTAAAAAAGAAAAAAAAACGCTAAACTGAATCATAAATTGACAAACTTCATTTGCAGTAATAAAAATAGTTTTGTAGTTCAAAACGCTTCCAAATTTGACAACCAAACACAAAATAATTATATATCTCGTAAACCGATTAACGGATGTTACACCTTGCTATAGACAATTAAATTTAGAATTAAATATATAATTTTGACGTGCACGCATACACAAAAATGGATATTTACTTTTAAAAAAATTAATTACATCAAATTTACCATGGCTCTTTTTACTTCGTTCACTTTTCACACATTAATATAAGCTCAAATAATGACGTCACGTCACAATATTTTATGGCGAGAAATACGCTCTGTTAATCTCGAGACCAAAATTTTTAACATTATTTTACGTTTATATTTTTATTTTAATTTTTAATTGGTAGTTATCTCGCATAGCGTTACACACGGGACGGACGGACACACATATCAAATTTAAATGTATATTAAATGTATAAATGTATATTGATGATTAATAATGATGCTAATAATAATAAAAATAACAATTATCATTGGAAAAATAATAATAAAGATAACAATAACAACAAAATAATAATAGTAGTAGTAATAAAGTTTACTTCATATCATAACATTTATACCAATTCTACATTTGACCCATTCCTGCAATGGAATATAAAAAAGCATGTACATTGTGGCCATGGGAAGATCCCATCGACATCAAACGAGACGCGAGTAAAACGCACCTTGATGACCTGTGCCCACGCTCAGACGATGTAAAGAAATATTAAATCTTAGTCTTAGCCCAGACTCAAGCAGCCCACCATTAGACACCGCGCTTAGCGTTTCCCAGCCCCGCGCTCAAAAGTTGGCTAATTGACAGGAAACTGTTTTGTACTCTCTAATCTATTAACTTTTTTTTTCTTTCTCTCTCTTTTCTTCTGTCCCAGGCAGACCTTAGCTGGCGAGGAGACAAACTGCAAGAAAGAAAAGCAACCCGAGTCACGTCCCTCTCACTGCTTGTTGTTGTAGTAAAATCCTAACCAACGGGAGTAGGCCATTAAGCACGAGATTTTATGCTGTTTCCGAACTGACGTCACACGCAGAAGACGTAGAAAGATCACACGAACTAATTTGAAACCGTGCTATACGGGGGGAAACTGAGACTTATACACCGAATGACGTCATCAATATTTGTACACTTGAACTGATATAGTTTGATTGGTCCGTTAAGATGAGCACTGCCCTCTCGTAACTTGGGAATAAAAAAAACTCAACCAGAACATCCGCTTTAGCAAAGCTCAGTGTTTCAATTTCAAGAGGCCAACTTTTACACAACTTTTTTTGTTTGCACGTTAATTATACCAAATTCTGGAATTGTCTCGTGAGTCACAAACGTCTATAGCGCACGACCGCTGCAAATGAGCTACTACTCAATCTCTCCTCAACTACATGATTGGAGGAGCTTCGGAAGGGACCCCAAGAGAGTCCAACAGAGTTGCCACCTTCCTTGTAAAGTACGACAATGTAAATGAAATGGTCGCTTTCACACATTTTGGAAATAAGATAATATATGTACTAGGGCAGAGTGAATCCTGTCTGATTACAAAACAAACAAAAACAAGAAAACAACACCACTTTGAAATTGGTCTCATTGTTTGTTATAGCTCTACGTGCCTCAGTGCTAGTTATGGCTAACTAGGTCAAGGCTTTAAACAAACTCAAGACATGATCTAGACTCGGGAAAACGGGTCACTTGCAGCATTCATCTATGTGTCCGTTGAATGTCTGCCTTTGACTGCAGGGATTGATCTCAGAGAAGACGTATGTGAAACCAAAGTGGACAAGCGTTATAGAGGGGGGAAATAATCATTTTATTTTCTCTCTTTAGTTTCAGTGATTCCAAACATGTGTCACAACAAGAACATCGTCATCATTGTCCTGTTCCTGCCCCTGGCAACCTTCTTGACGTCTGCTTCGCATACACATAAGGCGGGAAACAGACTGTGGAAGAACTCGGGAGCGTCGCGGGCCTCCTCCTCGTCGCTGTCCCATGCTTCGATACAGTCCCCCTTACCAGATTCAGCGGCGTACGCACTGCCCCAGAGCCAAACTCTGCATCCGGATGAGTTTATGGACAACGCAGGAATTGTTAGTAACAAAAGTCTCCTCAACAACTCCTTCGAGACGCACCCACTGTTCTCCCAGCCGGTGCCGCCGAGGAGAAACTCGACCTTGACCCTGGGATACCTGGTAGAGAGTTGGAATACAAACGCTTACGTCCCCCACTGGAAGGTCATATCCGGGGCGCTGCTGTACGCCATAGACACCGTCAACAGAAACGGCCTGATACCCGGATACAACCTGACTTACGTTTTTCGGGACACTCGAGGGGAGACAAGCCACTCCCTGTACGAGATGTCTCACCTGTGGCGACAAGGTGTCGTGGGATTCATTGGTCCGTCCAGTGTGTGCACAGACGAGGCCAGGTTGGCAGGAGCCTGGAACTTACCAATATTATCCCATGTGAGTTTTTCACACAACTTGTTGTTCTGTTTGTCTTAGACGTTATGGTTCTATGCCGTTTAGATTGAGTTTTGGTCATTTCAGTTATATCAAAACATAACTCTGCTAAATAAGGTCACTTGTATTTGTGTGTGTAGGGGGAGGGGGTAGGGTGCTCAAAATAAGTTATATAAAAATAGTGTGAAAATTGGTTAGCGTCGGGAGGGGTGTCATTTTATCAATAAACCCAATTTTATCCAATCCTGTGTACACACAATTTTTATAGTGTACCTTGAAGATATTAAACATCTTTTGTATTACTAAAAAAAATTGACATTTCACTCTGTCTAATGTTAAATGTCCCTGTCGTAAGTCAAAATTGCACTCGTATTCTAGGATATTTGACGTTTATATTTATTTCGAATAGTTTTAGAAGTCCGATACGGATGCCCTTAAGTAAGTCGTTAAATAGGTTACATCCCAACTGACCTTTAGGCCTTCAAACATGAATGACATTTAGACCTACAAACATGACTTGTATTTAGGCCCACAAACGACTTACCATTAGACCTACAAACACGACTGACCTTTACACCTACAAACATGACTTACATTTAGGCCAACAAACACGAATGACATTTAGATCTCTAAATATGACTTACATTTAGGTCCACAAACACTCCTGACCTTCAGACCTAAAAATATGACTTACTTAAGGTCCATAACACGACTGACCTTTAGAACTACAAAAAACGACTCTCCTTTAGACCTACAAAGATGACTGACTTTTAGACCTACAAACACGACTGACTTTTAGACCTACCGACACGACTGACTTTTAGACCTACAAACACGACTGACTTTTAGACCTACAAATATGTGTGACTTTTAGACCTACAAACACGACTGACTTTTAGACCTACAATTATGTGTGACTTTTAGACCTACAAACACGATTCACCTTTAGAGCTACAAACATGACTGACTTTTAGACCTACAAACACGACTCACTTTTAGACCTACAAACACGACTCACCGTTAGACCTACAAACATGACTGACTTTTAGACAAATAAACACGACTAACCATTGAGCCTAAACAACTTGGCTGAAACACTTAAGCGAAACGATGCGAGCTTTCATCAACTTTATAGAAATGAATTAAGCCAGAGGAACAAGGCGACCTAAGAAAAGTCTTATTATCACGAAGTGCACGAACTCAGAACCCGAAAGATGAAATCCCCCAAAAGAAAGCTCTTTGACATTTTAGGCAGAATGTTTTTTTTTAAATGACATTAATTAATTTTGTTTTTAAATTGAAAAACATGGAAAATGACATTTTGCTTCCAACGAGTAAAACACATTGAAAAACATATTATAAAAAATATTGAGGGGAAAAAAAAGGTAAAATTGCTACACACTGAAAAACACATACTCTTGCTATTGACTTCCGGTTCACGCCTGATTCTTTCCGGCAGTGCCATGGAGCGGAAGGAACAATGTGAATACACGAAGAGATGCATTGCTGTGTAAACATTTTGTGAGCTCTTTGAGGGCATGTTTTTAACATTCTATATTTAGAGCAGGAGAAATGTTACCATTCAATTTGGTTTAAAATCTATGGAAATCCCTAAAAAAAAATACTGATCAAAACGAAGAAACGCGCTAACAGAAAGATATATTATGTAAATGATAATTATACATGCAGTATTTTGTAAATAAAAATGTTTAAAACATTGTAATCTTATAGCAGTTATGTGAGAACTTGAATAACTCCTTTGATATATTCTGCAAAAATATAGTTTTATAGACTTTGCCATATTTTGTGATCATAAGGAACTGTACAAAGTAAAGTAAAAATGACGTCACAGCAACTGGACACAAAGCCTACGTTTTCAAACAAAGGTTCTGTTAAATAAAAAAAAAACAACTAAAACCCAAGTGACTCTGCCCCACGTCTGCCCTCATATCGCCCAATTCGGACTGGACCAGGTCCTTCCCAGACAGAACCAGACCTTAGTAGTTGACCATACTTTACCTCTCTCCAACTAGCGACTCCTTGTTATAACATTCTCCATCACTCCAGCAAGTGACCCCTGTCATAATTAACTCCATCACTCCAGCCAGTGACCCCTGTCATAACTTACTCCATCACTCCAGCCAGTGACCCCTGTCATAACTTACTCCATCACTCCAGCCATTGACCCCTGTCATAATTTACTCCATCACTCCAGCCAGTGACCCCTGTCATAACTTACTCCATCACTCCAGCCAGTGACCCCTGTCATAACTTACTCTATCACTCCAGCCAGTGACCCCTGTCATAGCTTACTCAATCCCTATAACCAGTGACTCCTGTCATAACTTACTCCATCACTCCAGCCAGTGACCCCTGTCATA
>MUZC01000421.1:697083-708985 GCA_002072015.1 Radix auricularia | reverse complement strand
AATCACTATAACCAGTGACCCCTGTCATAATTATCTCCATCACTCTAGCCAGTGACCCCTGTCATAGCTTACTCAATCACTATAACCAGTGACCCCTGTCATTACTTACTCCATCTCTCCAGCCAGTGACCCCTGTCATAACTTACTCAATCACTCCAGCCAGGTACCCGTGTCATAAGTTACTCCATTACTCCAGCCAGTTACCCGTGTCATAACTTACTCCATCACTCCAGCCAGTGACCACTGTTATAACTTACTCCATCACTCCAGCCAGTGACCACTGTCATAACTTACTCCATCACTCCAGCCAGTTACCCGTGTCATAAGTTACTCCATCACTCCAGCCAGTTACCCGTGTCATAAGTTATTCCATCACTCCAGCCAGTTACCCGTGTCATAACTTACTCCATCACTCCAGCCAGTGACCACTGTCATAACTTATTCCATCACTCCAGCCAGTGACCCCTGTCATAACTTACTCCATCACTCCAGCCAGTTACCCGTGTCATAAGTTACTCCATCACTCCAGCCAGTTACCCGTGTCATAAGTTACTGCATCACTCCAGCCAGTTACCCGTGTCATAAGTTACCCCATCACTCCAGCCAGTTACCCGTGTCTTAACTTACTCCATCACTCCAGCCATTTACCCGTGTCATAAGTTACTTCATCACTCCAGCCAGTGACCCGTGTCATAATTATCTCCATCACTCTAGCCAGTGACCCCTGTCATAGCTTACTCAATCACTCCAGCCAGTGAACCCTGTCATAGCTTACTCCATCACTCTAGCCAGTTACCCGTGTCATAACTTTCTCCATCACTCCAGCCAGTGACCCCTGTAATAACTTTCTCCATCACTCCAGCCAGTGAACCCTGGTCATAACTTACTCCATCACTCCAGCCAGTGACGCCTGTCATAACTTATTCCATCACTCCAGCCAGTGACCCCTGTAATAACTTTCTCCATCACTCCAGCCAGTGAACCCCGCCATAACTTACTACATCACTCCAGCCAGTGAACCCTGTCATAACTTACTCCATCACTCCAGCCAGTGACCACTCTCATAACTTACTCCATCACTCCAGCCAGTTACCCGTGTCATAACTTACTCCATCACTCCAGCCAGTGACCACTGTCAGAACTTACTCCATCACTCCAGCCAGTGACCCCTGTCATAACTTTCTCCGTCACTCCAGCCAGTGACCCCTGTCATAACTTTCTCCATCACTCCAGCCAGTGACCCTGTCATAGCTTACTCAATCACTACAGCCAATTACCCGTGTCATAAGTTACTCCATCACTCCAGCCAGTGACCCCTGTAATAACTTTCTCCATCACTCCAGCCAGTGACCCCTGTCATAGCTTACTCAATCACTCCAGCCAGTGAACCCTGTCATAGCTTACTCCATCACTCTAGCCAGTTACCCGTGTCATAACTTTCTCCATCACTCCAGCCAGTGACCCCTGTAATAACTTTCTCCATCACTATTGCCAGTGAACCCTGGTCATAACTTACTCCATCACTCCAGCCAGTGACCCCTGTCATAACTTACTCCATCACTCCAGCCAGTGACCCCTGTAATAACTTTCTCCATCACTCCAGCCAGTGAACCCCGCCATAACTTACTCCATCACTCCAGCCAGTGAACCCTGTCATAATTTACTCCATCACTCCAGCCAGTGACCCCTGTCATAACTTGCTCAAAAACGTGAAATTTGGTACCCGTACGAAAATTACATGGGGAAGTTTCCTAAACAGGTTTCGTTCAACAAATTCACAATCATGGGGGCCGGGGCCAAAAACTTTTTCCCTAATTTGAGCTATATAAAAATTGAAAATCACTAATCCTCCTATTTCCCGAGTAGGCAGGAGTATGAAAGTTTTGGAAATTGTTGAGTATACTTCCGCAATGGTAACAGGTGAAAATATATTTAAATTATCTCTTTCTGGGGTATGGGGGCCCTAATGTAGTTTTTTTAAAATAATTAATGTAAGCTATATAAAAATCACTAATTCTCCTATTTCCCGTGTAGGTAGAAGAATGAAAATTCGGAGATTTGTTTAGTACACCACCACGATGGTGCAGCCATAACTGGTTGGCCAGTCTCTTGGGACTGCTGGTATAGACTTGCAGACATCATGCTTTTCTCATGGGCAGTTGTATGTGGCCTGCTCCAGAGTGGGCAAAAAGAAAAATCTTTTTGTACACACTTCAATTGGAACTGTCAAACATTTTGTATATCACATTGCTTTAAGATAAATATACCCTTTTATTGCATGCAAATAGACAGTTTTTGTGGGCATCTACAGAAAACCATATTTAAATATATATATATATATTGATTTTTGAAAAAAAAAGTGTTTTTTTTTCTTTGCAATGCAGTTTAAACTGGATATTATGGTGTAAAAAGCTGTAAAAGATATTATACAACACACAGGAAGTGAAGATGGCACTCGGTTCACATGCTTTAATCAAAATTTGTACGTGTGAACTGAGCCTAGATGACGTCTCTCGTTTCGTTGAAATTACTCCATTTTAGACTGAAGTTGATACTCCGTTGAAATTACTCCATTTTAGACTGAAGTTAATAATCCGTTGAAATTATTCATAATTATCGATCTTGTCACTAATCTTGTCACTAGCTTTGAAATCTCAATTCTAGGTCTTGTCATATGTCCTGTCACTAGTTATTAAATATCCATCTCTAAGACTGGAAACTATTCTTGTCACGGGCTATCTAAATGTCTATAGGTCTTGTCACATTTCCTTTCACTAGTTATCAAACACCTATTTCTAGATCTTGTCACTAATCTTGTCACTATTTATCAAATCTCCATCTGTAGGTGGTGTCACTAATCTTGTCACTATTTATCAAATCTCCATCTGTAGGTGTTGTCACTAATCTTGTCACTAGTTATCAAATCTCCATCTGTAGGTGTTGTCACTAATCTTGTCACTAGTTATCAAATCTCCATCTCTAGGTCTGGGCACTATTCACGTCACTAGTCTGGTCCTACTGCGAGCAAACCAAGAGACCTGCTACGCGATAGCCGTTTAAGGTCCGTCGCCTCAACTATTAGCATTTTCATTAAGCCGAGACTTGTGTTGTAGTAGTATTTGATTGTTCATGTCTGGCCTTTAAGGTCTGGGTGAAGATGACGTCGACAGAGAGAACGTAGCGTTTTATTTCACATTCCCGAGAGTTACAGCCTGCTGTAAAGTGATATGTACCCAGTGCCACTTAACCGCTGTGATAGAAAGATGCAGTAGGTGTCCCATGGGGATTGATGGCCACGAGAGCAGACGATCAAATTAATAACGCCCCTGTGTGGGCAGGAATGGATAGGAATAGAACATGTCTGAAATCTACATCAGTTATCTGCCCTTAGACCTCTACGTCTGTTGGAATAACGTGTAAAAAATGTTAAACTCTATTTGCAATACGATATTTTAATCGAAACTTGGGGTTCTCCAACGAAAAATATACTCAATTCATTTCAATCAAAGTCTTTATTCACAAACGCAAAACACATTTTAAAAATAAATCGTTGATTATAATAGTAATTTCAAAGACTTTTTTGTTTTCTTATTTTTTAAAAAAAATGAATTAATTATATTTTATTGATATTTTTACAGTTTCGTAACGCAATTTGACAATTTGTTGATCTACAGAATCATGCATTAAAAATATAAATAAAAGACTTTTGTGTAATGTGTTACTGTTGTATCTTGAGATAGCTTATAATTTGATACTCTTTGTGTTTAATTGCTTTTTTATTGATCAAATTTGTACAAGGATTCGAGCTATAAAATATCTTTAAAAATGTTAGAATGTTTAGGAATTACTTAAGCCTCTTAGGATGTTACAACTATTCCTTACAAACCACCCGCCACCTACACACGCCGCTTTGATAAAATGTTTTTGTTATCTTTTAAGTTAACTTATCTGCCATTGTTGACGGCAATGATTGCGCACCGGTGTGCGTTCTCCTTCACCACCAACCCCACCATGTGCCTCATAACGAATGCACAGAAATAACATTTAGATTTTAGATGATAAATTGTGAGAATAATTGTTTTTTTCGAACGACTAAACAGCAAATGTGAATGAGAACAGCAATCTTGTAATGTGCAGTAAGATCCAATTATGAAATGTGCAGTAAGATCCAATTATGAAATGTGCAGTAAGATCCAATTATGAAATGTGCAGTAAGATCCAGTTATGAAATGTGCTGTGAGATCCAATTATGAAATGTGCTGTGAGATCCAATTATGAAATGTACTGTAAGATCCAATTATGAAATGTGCAGTAAGATCCAATTATGAAATGTGCTGTGAGATCCAATTATGAAATGTGCTGTGAGATCCAATTATGAAATGTGCTGTGAGATCCAATTATGAAATGTACAGTGAGATCATATAATGTAATGTGCAGTGAGATCATATAATGTAATGTGCAGTGAGATCCAATTATATAATGTACAGTGAGATCCAATAATGTAATGTACAGTGAGATCCAATTATATAATGTACAGTGAGATCCAATAATGTAATGTACAGTGAGATCATATAATGTAATGTACAGTGAGATCCAATTATATAATGTACAGTGAGATCCAATTATGTAATGTACAGTGAGATCCAATTATGTAATGTGCTTTGAGATCATATAATGTAATGTACAGTGAGATCCAATTATGTAATGTGATGTGAGATCCAATAATGTAATGTACAGTAAGATCCAATAATGTAATGTACAGTGAGATCCAATTATGTAATGTACAGTGAGATCCAATTATGTAATGTGCTGTGAGATCCAATAATGTAATGTACAGTAAGATCCAATTATGTAATGTACAGTAAGATCCAATTATGTAATGTACAGTGAGATCCAATTATGTAATGTGCTGTGAGATCCAATAATGTAATGTACAGTGAGATATTATCATGTAATGTGCAGTGAGATCCAATAATGTAATGTACAGTGAGATATTATCATGTAATGTGCTGTGAGATCCAATAATGTAATGTACAGTGAGATATTATCATGTAATGTGCAGTGAGATTTAATTATGTAATATGCAGTGAGATCCAATTATGTAATGTACAGTAAGATCCAATTATGTAATGTACAGTAAGATCCAATTATCGAATGTGCAGTAAGATCCTGTTATGGTAAGAGCGGTAATACTAGACATGTAGCGTAGCTGCGTTTCCACGACTGATTAAAAAACATTAGAAAAATATTTTGAGACAAACAAACCCTATTTTACCTTTTTTTCAGTGATGATGCCTTCGATAAAATTAATTTACTTTTTATACAACTACGGGCAATTTTATATAATTACATAATTTATATTATTTTCCCTAAAATAAAATTCATCAGTTAAAGAAATTAAATCATTTTGACATAATTATATCGACTGCTTCTGATGAATGTGAAAGATAGAACCAATATTTCAGAGTATTTCCAAGCCTTGCGCGATACAGCAATGCTCTGCCGAAATTCTTTGATATATGATATTACTCAGAAATTACTGTCTGAAAACGTTTAATATATCATTAAGATTGTTGGGTAGATTACAATTTTGGTATATCCCGAAAAACTTTGTATCCATCTTATGATGTTCGGTTTTCATGGCAAGAAAGAACAGAAGTTTACGTTAAAAAAATTATTGATTTAAAAATAACCTTTTACAACCTGGCCCCTTATCATCCCTATCACAATTTCTACGTGTCCAAAGATCGCCAGTTACGCCATTACCCTACTTTCCGTAACACTTCTGTTCAACAATCGCAGATCTTACACAACGTGGGCATCCATTTCCTTAGTTTTAGCTCGCCATTGATACAGATCTATCACGTTGAAAGAGAAGAAAGAATGAATGGCCAGACTCCAAGACTGTCTGACGTCAGAAAACTCCGTTGATGGAAACCTCCGCGTAGGCTGGAATATTGTACCGTCCTCGGTTAGACAGAAGGTCAAAGGTCAAACAGACAGCTGGTCAAAATTTTAGACAGCTTGTCGATGGTCAAAATTTTAGACAGCTTGTCGATGGTAAAACACAAAGACAGCTTGTCGATGGTCAAACACAAAGACAGCTTGTCAATAGCCAAATTCTTAGACAGTTGGTCAATGGTCAAACTCATAGAGAGCTGGTCAATGGTCAAACTCATAGAGAGCTGGTCAATGGTCAAACATTTAGACAGCTTGTCAATTGACAAGCTTTTAGACACATTATAAATGGTAAAACACTTAAACAGCTTGTCAATGTTAAAAGTCTCAACCAGCTGGTCGATGCTTAAACACTGTAAGGTCTTTCACTATTGTCCACCTTAAATGTCCTCCTGTGATGTGAACATGTAATGTCCTGCCAAAAATGTGTTCCTTTAAATACTTTAATATCCTCATGTACAGTACTCCCTTGACGTCACACAGTATTGTCTCCTGTAATGTCCCTCATGAATTTGCTACGGAGGGGAAGTTTCTTACTGCAAGGGGACCCAACTACAAGAAAGATAATTGAGAAAGATTGTTGAGCTTCTGACTCCTACACCGCAAATCCATCAAACAATTTAGTCAAGCTGACCCAAGTCTGCCATCCAGATGGACAAATGAAAATTGCCCGAGACAGACTCAGACTCTGAAAGCTGTGAACTGTGCTGGGATCAACTAGTGTTAAGTGTAAGCATCTTCCCGGCTTACTAGCGAATCTGTCGCAGTAGTCGTGATTAAGGCGGCCAGTCAGACCACTACATCGGATAGACTGTCACGAACAATTAAAACTACAATTTATGAGACAACGTCATGGACTTGCCACAACCTTGGACACGGGGGATAAAAATTGGCAATGAACATTTTGTGATAAACGCATGTGATTAACGCTCGTTCTTCTGTTTTTCTATTCTTATATTTAAACAACTTTCTAGTCAATTCTAGATTAGTTTTCTTTATTGCTTTAATTACTCCAATATCATCACATGTAAACATTTTGAAAAAATAAATCTTCGCCTACTTAAATGCAACAAGGCCAAAAAGCATTTTTATACAGCTTAAAAAATACAGATAAAATAATGGGTATATCTGTAAATTAAAGGAAATAGAAGAAATATTTCCAATTCTAGTGCCCTTGTTATAGAGGCAATATATACAATTCTAGTGACCTTAGTTGTCATTCAATTAATTTGTTTGACATTAAATAACATACTAAAAGCATTTCCAAAACACCAGGCCTGATTTCATAACTATGGCCTATGTAAGATCTCTCCCCACACTAGTAAAGAGTGTGTTATGCATTTAATGATGTATATACAATAATTGCTTTAATTTTGCCTAACCTTTTATTTGTGAGTGACTCGACACAGACAGTTTTTATAATTAGGACTCTGTTTTCAAAAACAACAGATGTTTCGATGGCTGCTATTATTAATTTTATAAGAAGAAGTGAACCGATTTACACGGATAGGACTGTTACACCAGACACTAGTGAATACATGTTGGTGGGACTACAACCAGACTTATAGATTAGCAGATGGATACGTTTTGCTCTCTTTGGCCCTCCTTGGATTTCACCGCAGCTAAGTTCTTATTTGTTGTGATTTCTTCAATATTTGTTTTATTTGTGTACTATTTTTTCGCTGAAGAACGCTCTTTGACGAAACGTTCACTTTTCTGTCAGGCTAACTCATACCCTGTGTACATGTTATCCATCTACTACTTACTACACCACACTCTAGCAGTGTCATGTACACGTATGGTTAAAGAAGTCTTACACTGCAGTCCCAGTGTTATGTTCCCCCTAGCATTTGCTACCCTATTTCTTTTCCTCCTCTCTCTCACTCGTACAACTGTAGCGCTACTAAGATTGTGATACTAATACTTTTATTGTGACCAACATCGAGGTTGGGGATTCATTGCCTCCCATTGTCTGTACATTTATTAATGATTTTTCGCCTGCTGCGTTTGCTCTTGCAGTACTGAGCGTCATCACATCTTCCATGATAGGCCATGGCATAGTGACGTCATCACATCTGCCATAATAGGCCACGGCATAGTGACGTCATCACACCTTCAATAATAGGCCATGATGGCACTGTGACGTCATCACATCTTCCATGATAGGCCATGACGGCACTGTAACGTCATCACATCTTTCATAATAGGCCATGACGGCACTGTAACGTCATCACATCTTCCATGATAGGCCATGACGGCACTGTAACGTCATCACATCTTCCATAATGGGTCACATCACAGTTACGTCATCACATCTTTCATAATAGGCTATTACGGCACTGTAACGTCATCACATCTTTCATAATAGGCCATGACGGCACAGTGATGTCACCACATCTTTTATGATAGGCCACAGCACAGTGACGTCAGCAGATCTTCTATGATAGGCCACAGCATAGTGACGTCAGCACATCTTCCATGATAGGCCATGACGGCACAGTGACGTCATCACATCTTTCATAATAGGCCATGACGGCATTGTAACGTCATCACATCTTCCATGATAGGCCATGACGGCACAGTGACGTCATCACATCTTCCATGTTAGGCCACAGCATAGTGACGTCAGCACATCTTCCATGATAGGCCATGACGGCACAGTGATGTCATCACATCTTACATGATAGGCCATGACGGCACAGTGATGTCACCACATCTTTTATGATAGGCCACAGCACAGTGACGTCAGCAGATCTTCCATGATAGGCCACAGCACAGTGATGTCAGCACATCTTCCATGATAGACCCTGACTGCACATTGACGTCATCCCATCTTCCCTGATAGGCTATGACGGCACAGTGATGTCACCACATCTTCCATGATAGGCCACAGCACAGTGATGTCACCACATCTTTCATGATAGGCTATGACGGTACATTGATGTCACCACATCTTCCATGATAGGCTATGACGGCACATTGACGTCATCACATCTTCCATGATAGGCTATGACGGCACAGTGATGTCACCACATCTTCCATGATGGGCCACGGTACAGTGACGTCATCACATCTTCAATGATAAGCCATGACACATTGGCGGCAAAATAAAGCAAAATTTTAATAAAATCCCTGGACTGACTTAGAGATTGGCTAGACATTAGATTTTAGTAAAGCTGCGCGGTACAAGGCTAGAAGTTTGATTTTTATGATTGTCTAGCGCTTGCTTTACGTTCGTCTTACATTTTTCTGCCCAAAACTTGGATTTAACCTTGTTTCCGAGGTAGAATGTTTTACGTCTAGTTGTGCCGATAGCTTTGTCCGACCTCTGAAATCATAAGACAGATTTGAGGGAAGCGAAGCTGAACGCTTAGTTGCCGTGACGTCATATTCGTTGTCTCTAGTGAACAGGAGGGTGGACTGAGACGCATCTTCGCTTGACCGGACCCTAGTCTACATACCATCGTGGACATGACGCTGGACTGAGACGGATGTTCGCTTTATCTTAGATATACAGACGCTCCTTCTATGCAGAAGATAATTGCGTCCACAGACCATGAGAGATGATCTGTTGGCAAGTGATGCAGCGGTCACATGCCACGGCTATAGGGGTTCCACGCATTACCCCAGCCGCCTAACTATTGTCTAGTTAGGTACCCATTCGGAGCTGGGTGACTCGGGGACTCCTCAGGCCCCGAGAACAAATCCTCACTTTCGTGTGGATTCGAACTCGTGACCATCAGGTGACAGTCGAGAGCGCTACCTCTCGACCACCACGTCCCACCACGCTTGACCGGACCCTAGTCTACATACCATCGTGAACATGACGCTGGACTGAGACGGCTGTTCGCTTGACCGGACCCTAGTCTACATACCATCGTGGACATGACGCTGGACTGAGACGGATGTTCGCTTGACCGGACCCTAGTCTACATACCATCGTGGACATGGCGCTGGACTGAGACGGATGTTCGCTTGACCGGACCCTAGTCTACATACCATCGTGGACATGGCGCTGGACTGAAATAGATGCTCGCTTGACCGGACCCTAGTCTATATACCATCGTGGACATGACGTTGGACCAAAATAAACGTGGATTATTTGAACAGGATCGGCTGAAGATGATGTTAGTGTTCAGTATTTGAACCATTTTTCCTACAGACGTTTTGCTCCGTCATCTTATCCTTATTTCCGCGCTCATTGTGACAACAAGCATTGATTTTCTAACTTGTGATATTCCACTCAGTTTTAGCCAGAGTGAATCTAGCCTTCAGATAAAAAGATGTGATATTTTACGTTAGTTACCAAGTTACCACATGAATCACGGAGCTCCTTACATTTTTACTTGTGGCAAATTGGGTTCACCGACATAACGACCCCGACAATTTTTCTCCGACATAACGGCCCCGACAAGAAGGCCAAGGACTAAGATATGGATTAATTTTTTTAAAAAATACAATCAAATATTGTATTCGTATTTGTACTCACCGATTCATTTTACGTTCATTTCATAAAAATCAATAAAGACATTACAAGAATGAATTTAATAGCCTTTATTCGATACGCTACCAAGTCACGGTATTTGTTGACAAGAACTAATCTAAAACTAATAACATCAAAAGAAATAATGTTACAATTTTATCACTTTTTTAAAGGGTAAAACAGTTGACAAAAGCTTAAAATGGCACAAAATGTAACTTTTTGTTAAAAAATGTATCTAATTTGGGGGTGTTTTGACCGGGACCGTTATGTCGGGGCCGTTTTGACGGGTCACCGGAAAATTGATTCAATCCTGAAATCCATGGAACACGTAACTGTCCATTCAGTAGATGTTAAAAGGCAACAGGGACTCGAGCTGCCGGTATTGCATTGCAGCCTAGCCCTGAAATAGTTGACTCCAATGTTCGAGACATAGTCGGAAAGACTTTGTTCCCAGAAGATCCCTAGCCTCAGAAAATGATAGTCTGTGTTCAAGGGGATCAATAAAATAGCTCGTTATTTCGGCTTGAAAGAAAAAAACTCGATGCTAATGTTCTAATAAAATATCTCTTTACTTTAACGATGTTCTATTAGAAAATCTCGGTACCACTATTCTGAAGAAAATGTTCAGTGCAGGTGATTAAACAAACGATCCGATATGTAGGCCTCAATAATCAATCTGAGTCAAGGAATTAAGCTGTAAACCTGATGTTTTAATGGGTACAAACGAGGAAATTAGTATAAAGAATGTCAAGATGTATAACAAATGTCAATATATACAAAGTACAAAGGATGGTAAGATGTGAAAATTACCGTGTTGCTGTACCAATCGTGTCACGCTGTACAAAAGATGTCAAGGTGTACAACAGGGGCGTAGCCACGGATTTGGGGGCCCGGGGGGCTTATCCTCTTTGGGAACACCATCATTTTGACCAATATAATATTTAATGTTTAAAAAATAAATCTTTAAGACACTCATTTGGGGGTTCACTTGGAGGCGAGGTGGGGGGACTTTCAAATTCGGACCCTGTCCCCATTCCCTAACTACGCCACTGGCGTACGCGCGATTGTATGCTGTTCAAATGAAGCCATTTTTCTACGAATAATGTCATGATGTAAAAATAATATAGCATTATTATCTTCCTGAGAAAAAGTATTCACCTGTTCATTTTAATTGGTTTCATTCAAGCACCAAGGACAGAAATCAGATCACGTGGTTTTTTTTCGGTTGTTTCTTTTTGTCTTGAAATTATCTGATTGATTTCTTTCATTGATCGTATTGCCCTCAAATGCCCTAGTAGGTTTTTCCTAGCTGGTTTGTCGTAGCTGGTTTGTCCTGGCTGGTTTGTCCTGGCTGGTTTGTCCTCGTGGTTTTGTTGTGGCTGGTTTGTTCTGACTGGTTTGTTCTGACTGGTTCGTCCTGGTGGGTTATTCCTGGCTGGTTTGTCCTGGCTGGTTTGTTCT
>MUZC01000421.1:678877-696907 GCA_002072015.1 Radix auricularia | reverse complement strand
CTGGTTTGTCCTGGCTGGTTTGTCCTGGCTGGTTTGTCCTGGTGGGTTATTCCTGGCTGGTTTGTCCTGGCTGATTTGTTCTAGCTGGTTTGTCTTGGTGGGTTTGTCCTGGCTGGTTTGTTCTGACTGGTTTGTCCTGACTGGTTTGTTCTGACTGGTTTGTTCTGACTGGTTTGTTCTGACTGGTTTGTTCTGACTGGTTTGTTCTGACTGGTTTGTTCTGACTGGTATGTTCTAGCTTGTTTGTCCTGGCTGGTTTGTTCTGACTGGTTTGAACTGGCTGGTTTGTCCAGGCTGATTTGTCCTGGTGGGTTTGTCCTGGCTGGTTTGTTCTAGCTGGTTTGTCCTGGCTGGTTTGTCCTTGCTGATTTGTCCTGGTGGGTTTGTCCTGGCTGGTTTGTTCTAGCTGGTTTGTTCTGGCTGATTTGTCCTGGTGGGTTTGTCCTGGCTGGTTTGTCCTGGCTGGTTTGTCCTGGCTGGTTTGTCCTGGCTGATTTGTCCTGGTGGGTTTGTCCTGGCTGGTTTGTTCTGGCTGATATGTCCTGGTGGGTTTGTCCTGGCTGGTTTGTCCTGGCTGGTTTGTCCTGGCTGGTTTGTCCTGGCTGGTTTGTCCTGGCTGGTTTGTCCTGGCTGGTTTGTCCTGGCTGATTTGTCCTGGTGGGTTTGTCCTGGCTGGTTTGTTCTGACTGGTTTGTCCTGGCATGTTTGTCCTGACAGGTTTGTTCTAGCTGGTTTGTTCTGACTGGTTTGTCCTGGCTGGTTTGTCCTGGCTGGTTAGTCCTGGTGGGTTTGTTGTGGCTGGTTTGTTCAGACTGGTTTGTCCTGGTGGGCTTGTCTTGGTGGGTTTGTTCTGACTGGTTTGTCCTGACTGGTTTGTCCTGGATGGTTTGTCCTGGTGGCTTTGTTCTGACTGGTTTGTCCTGGCTGGTTTGTGCTGGATGGTTTGTCCTGGTGGGTTTGTTTTGACCTGTTTGTCCTGACTGATTTGTCCTGGTTGGTTTGTTCTGACTGGTTTGTCCAGACTGATTTGTCCTGGTTGGTTTGTTCAGTCTGGTTTGTCCTTGCTGGTTTGTCCTGGCTGGTTTGTTCTGACTGGTTTGTTCTGACTGGTTCGTCCTGGTGGGTTATTCCTGGCTGGTTTGTCCTGGCTGGTTTGTCCTGGTGGGTTATTCCTGGCTGGTTTGTCCTGGCTGGTTTGTTCTAGCTGGTTTGTCTTGGTGGGTTTGTCCTGGCTGGTTTGTTCTGACTGGTTTATCCTGACTGGTTTGTTCTAGCTGGTTTGTCTTTGTGGGTTTGTTCTAGCTCGTTTGTCTTGGTAGGTTTGTTCTAGCTGGTTTGTCTTGGTGGGTTTGTTCTAGCTGGTTTGTCTTGGTGGGTTTGTCCTGGCTGGTTTGTTCTGACTGGTTTATCCTGACTGGTTTGTTCTAGCTGGTTTGTCCTGGCTGGTTTGTTCTAGCTGGTTTGTCTTGGTAGGTTTGTTCTGGCTGGTTTGTTCTGAATGGTGCTCTGTCTGGTTTGTCCTGACTGGTTTGTTCTGACTGGTTTGTTCTGGCTGGTTTGTTCTGACTGGTGCTCTGTCTGGTTTGTTCTGACTGGTTTGTTCTGACTGGTTTGTTCTGACTGGTTTGTTCTGACTGGTTTTTTCTGACTGGTTTGTTCTGACTTGTTTGTTCTGACTGGTTTGTTCTGACTGGTTTGTTCTGACTGGTTTGTTCTGACTGGTTTGTTCTGACTGGTTTGTTCTGACTGGTTTGTTCTGACTGCTTTGTTCTGACTGGTATGTTCTAGCTTGTTTGTCCTGGCTGGTTTGTTCTGACTGGTTTGAACTGGCTGGTTTGTCCAGGATGATTTGTCCTGGTGGGTTTGTCCTGGCTGGTTTGTTCTAGCTGGTTTGTCCTGGCTGGTTTGTCCTGGCTGGTTTGTCCTGGCTGATTTGTCCTGGGGGGTTTGTCCTGGCTTGTTTGTTCTAGCTGGTTTGTCCTGGCTGGTTTGTTCTGTATGGTATGTCCTGGCTGGTTTGTTCTGACTGGTTTGTTCTGACTGTTTTTTTCTGACCGGTTTGTCCTGGCTGGTTTGTCCTGGCTGGTTAGTCCTGGTGGGTTTGTTGTGGCTGGTTTGTTCAGACTGGTTTGTCCTGGTGGGTTTGTCTTGGTGGGTTTGTTCTGACTGGTTTGTCCTGACTGGTTTGTCCTGGATGGTTTGTCCTGGTGGCTTTGTCCTGGCTGGTTTGTCCTGGATGATTTGTCCTGGTGGGTTTGTTTTGACCTGTTTGTCCTGACTGATTTGTCCTGGTTGGTTTGTTCTGACTGGTTTGTCCTGACTGATTTGTCCTGGTTGGTTTGTTCAGTCTGGTTTGTCCTTGCTGGTTTGTTCTGGCTGGTTAGTTCTAGCTAGTTTGTTCTAGCTGGTTTGTTCTGACTGGTTTGTTCTAGCTAGTTTGTTCTAGCTGGTTTGTTCTGGCTGGTTTGTTCTAGCTAGTTTGTTCTAGCTAGTTTGTTCTAGCTGGTTTGTTCTGGCTGGTTTGTTCTAGCTAGTTTGTTCTAGCTGGTTTGTCCTGGCTGGCTTTTTCTGACTGGTTTGTTCTAGCTAGCTTGTTCTAGCTGGTTTGTTCTGGCTGATTTGTTCTGACTGGTTTGTTCTAGCTAGTTATTTCTAGCTGGTGTGTCCTGGCTGTTTTTTTCTGACTGGTTTGTTCTAACTAGTTTGTTCTAGCTGGTGTGTCCTGGCTGGTTTGTTCTGACTTGTTTGTTCTAGCTAGTTTGTTCTAGCTGGTGTGTCCTGGCTGGTTTGTTCTGACTGGTTTGTTCCAGCTAGTTTCTTCTAGCTGGTGTGTCCTGGCTAGTTTGTTCTAGCTGGTTTGTCCTGGCTGGTTTTTTCTGACTGGTTTGTTCTGACTGGTTTGTCCTGGCATGTTTGTGCTGACTGGTTTGTTCTGACTGGTTTGTCCTGACTTGTTTGTTCTGACTGGTTTGTCCTGACTGATTTGTTTTAGCTGGTTTGTTCTGACTGGTTTGTCCTGTCATGTTTGTTCTGACTGGTTTGTTCTGACTGGTTTGTCCTGACTGGTTTGTCCTGACTGGTTTGTTTTAGCTGGTTTGTTCTGACTGGTTTATCCTGGCTAGCTTCGCGCGTCGGTAACTCCTTGAATGTACAGCCAAGGGAAGATAAGTCAGGGCTGGAATTGGTAAAACGATTCTGGGAATAGCATTATTTTAGAAACAATTTGTTCGCATTGGAATGTATATTTCATGTTTTACTTCGTTAATTACAAGGGCCTTTTTAAATTTGATTTCTTACGGCTGTTCTGTTCTTTTTCTTTTTCTTGTTCTGTCTACCTATCCGCTTTTGTGTTCCCGCCTCTTTTTTGTCTTCGTGTTTTTCCATGTCTCCGTGTTCCTGAAAGTCTCCGTGTATCTCCGTATTTCCGTGTTTCTCTGTATCTCTATGTGTGTCAACATTTCTCGGTCAGTTGCCTTATGTAAGTATTTTTCAATAGGGCTGCGAAAATTAACGATTAATTTATGGATTAAGCGTAAAATTTTTTAACGATTGAAATAATTTTGAACGCGTAATCGACAAACCACTTATGATTGTACTGGATGTCAAAAAGTAAAATATTTTGGCCTATAAATATAGAGTAATTTCCGGACGATTACACGAACATTTTGGTTTAAAACTAATGAACGATGTTACTGCTCAAAGTGTTGATAAAGGTTACTGTTTCCATTGAGAGAATTGCTAGCCGACCATCAATGTTCCTTATAAGTCTAAGCTTCGTTGGTTCAAGTGCAAAGTTTTAAAAAAAAGCTCGTGAAAAGTCCTTTTTTTCTCAATATTTTACCAAATTATCAGCGCGATTATTTTAAACTCCTGCATGGCGTCGGTCAAATAGCTGAGCAGCCGCGCTGTTTAATGTGCTACCATGGTACACTTCGCCTACATATCACCTGCAAACCTAACATGCAAAACAGTATCAGAAACTTCAGCTGAGACAATATAAAGCTATGTGCACGATTGTTCAGCTCGGCTGGTTGTATTGTCAAAAGACCCTCTCATGACTTCAACGAAATAATATCAATACACTTGTCTTTTTTGTGTTGTTGGTTAAAAGATGGCATATAAAAAAGACATTTCAGTGTTATTTGGATTTTCGACAAGTACGTTTGATAAAAGTTACTTATGACACTATAAATTCCAATTTTTGGCTTTAATCAAACTTAACGAATATTTAATAGTTAATTTTTCGTAAATTAACGATTAAATATTTAATAGTTAATTTTTCGTAAATTAACGATTAAATTTAAATTAACCGTTATCAGCCCTAATTTTAAACAATAAACCAACCAGATCCGTATTTTCCTAAACGCACCCCAACTCCTTTTGCAAGCAGTATCTGATTTTCATTGGCAACTTGTTGATTCGTATTCCTACATATCGACCGTGCCCAAGCTTCGAATGTTGACCTATGAATGATTGCATTAATGCTGACGCCATATTTTTCCCGTTACGTTCAAATTACTGCATGTTGCATCCCCACCAGACCGCCATGAATAGTTCTGTAGCTGAGTTTTTAGCCAACTCCTTTCCGTTCATTATTTTGCCGCGTTATTTTGCCCGAGCCAGGGGAAAGAAATCTCATATATTTGTCCAGCATGAAGGCTTTCATCAGTGTACATCAAGCCCTCCTGGTTGTCTCCCCTGCTTGCCACAGCCGATACAAAAGCCGGAATTAATCATTTAACCCGTGGGACATTGAAAGAAGCGAGACAAGTTGTTATGGAAACTTTAAAAAGCTCCCCACCCCGAAACACGCTCGTTTTTTTAAGTTGAAAAAAAAATCCTTTATTTTTCATTGGGAAAAGTTTGGCTGGCAGCACATTCGTGCTTTAAGATTGTTCCGTTTCTTTGTCTCCAGGTTTTATCCTGTCTTAATATTCAACCCATTTTCTACACCGCGAAACTTCATTAATTTCTGCGTACGAGAAATTTCAAAGCTAATTGCTCACTTATTATTTTTACCCTCGGAAGCCATCGTGGTTGACAGCAGTGTAAGGGAGAAGGTAATGACGTGGCTAAAGATTGCCCAGCCAGGCGTGAAGCTTGCCCCACTTGAATGACAAAACGACAATAGTAACAATCGTGTTCAATGAAGCATGTCATCGTGAGAAACGTCTTTGTTCCCACTAGCCCAACAAGAAAAACCTTTTTTAATTTTAATGAACTGGCAAACACCACCATTGATACCGCCGCACACTACCATCATCTGAATGAATACAAAACAGTAATAATAATAATAATAATATAGATAAAGAAAATTTTACTTTGAACGTCAGTCTCGGTAAACAAATCAAAAGAAAATTATAATCGTCTTATATATATTAGTCCGTGAAACTATTTACAGAATGCCAGGATGGCTTCTATGAGTCAAAGTGTTCTTATGTTATGCTATGAAATGTTTAGTTACAAAAGGTTTCTCACAGTTCATTGGTTGAAGAAAATCCTGTAGACGAAAATTTTTTGTCATTAACTTGATTTCTCTGGCTACAAAGAGACACATTTGATAGCTATGAGAATTAACTACCGAAATTTGTGAACGAATGAAATCATACAGATTTGATGTCTAAGAGAATTTACAACCAAATTTGGTAAACACATATAGTATTTTAATGCGAGCATTTCTGCAGTTTCCTTTGTTTAAATGAAAGTCTAAGCGTGGTCTGCTTGTCTGTCAGTCGCAAAAATTTTGGATAGATTTTTAAATCACTCCCCGGAATCCCATCAAGCTGAAATTTTGCAGGCAGACTTGTTATGACGATAAAAATGTTCCATCAAAATGTAACATCGATCGAATGTACTGTCATGAAATTAATGATTTTTAGATTATCTCTATGTAGCATTTAAATGTGTAAACTAGTCTGTCGTTCGGTTCGTATATTGAAATTATAATTAATGGATTTATAGTAAAAATTATTTTTTTAATTAGAAAAATTAAGGAAATCTAGTAATAAAACACAATTTATGGTCGGTAAATAACACCTAGAAAACTATAAGTTCATCTTTTGAGTTTCAATCATGAACATTAAGAATGTCACATCATCATTCGACAAGAGAGCTATAAATAAATGTTTCTGAAAAGGTGTCTTCTGTGGAAACTTGGTCCGTCCGTACTGCAGGATACAGCAGCGAATTCCTTGAAATATCGAAAAATGATGGAGTGGCGTCTTTCGGCCTAAAAATAACACTATTCGTAAGTACAAAAATTACTTTCTCTGTAGGACGCAACATCTTCTGTATAGAAATGGCGTCTGTATTTGTATGAAATAACAGAACCTCGCTCAACCAGTTCAGTAGCCATTCATCTTACAAAAGCACTGCAGACATTAAAGGAGCACCCTATGAAGCTTTATGCAATATTTATACAGAGCTCTCCTCCTATAAAAACAACGCGTCATAAATATCCGCCAATCAAAATATTCCAAGATGTTGACCCTCTCCCTAAACTGGTATTCAATCAAGGGTTTCCCCGGATGTGGGCAGACAGCTCAAGGATTAACGTCTATGGATGAGTTGAAAGTATTTAATCAAGTTGCGTTAAAAAAAATTGTGCGTGTTAGGGTGTGTTTGTGATTTGGTAAGTTCGTGTGTTGCACGTGTTTGTAAGCGTGTATATGGGCGGTAGCTGGGTAGCGAACTTAATAGTGCACTCGCGCCACAAGCTGAGGTGCGTGGGATCGAGCCCACGTAAAATTCACTATAATAATGTTGAAAAAATGACTAAAAAATCCTCCGCTGATCTGGAGAGAGAAGGGCGCCGTCAGTGTCTATCAGCCCGAGAGTGTTCTAATTGAATGTTTAGAACCCTACCACATTAAATATATATATATATATAAATAAATATAAAAAAAAGGTTATGGGACTAAAAAAAGAAATAAAATGTGTGCTTGTGCGTACGCGCCTGTGTGCGTGTATTCGGCAGATACACCTGAACAATATGCATTTATTGTTGTTTTTTTTACATTTTATATTTTTTTATTGTTATTAATAGATTTAAATCTATACATATATATTATTTAAGGGAAATAAATTATTTCATTAGTAAGAGAGAATATAGAATCTGTCGTTTAAATTCTTTAAATATTTTAAATAATGAGCTTAAGTAAAAGTTCCATATAAAATTAAATCTTTACTTTCTAGGGCCTCAAATGATTAGCTTTCTTAATAAATAAATAAATAAATTAGGAAGAGATAAATTTTTAAAAATATATATTCCTATAATTTCATTCAGCCTAATAATTGATAAAGGGTGGAAGTAAATAAGGGCGTACCAGGAAATCAGGATGTGACAGTAAAAAAATTAGGGCGTAGCAGTAAATAAGGACGTGACAGTAAAAAAGTATGTAACAGGAGATACGGAAAAAAATTTAAAAGAAAGAAACCATCGTGAAAACAAAAGCGAGAAATAAGACCTAGTGTTTGTATCCATCGGAGAGACTATTGATTATTGATTTGTCCAGTTCCAGAGGAAATCAAAGACGTCTTCACTGAAGACAAGGTAACTAAAGGCAGAGGTCGATTTTTAGAGGGCCCTTTAATTTTTGTAGGCTCTCTAGAGCAAAATCATAACTTTCTCTTGATTTACCACATTTTATCTTGGCTTCAATAGATCTAAATGCTGTCCTATTTCTAACACACTCATACAGCCAAAATTTTAGCACGGGATTTTTTTTATCAACTCTAGTCATAGCAACACGCAGTTCTAGCACTCTGAAACATATCATCTCACGATTAAGCTCCGAAATGCCTATCTCATCACAGCCTATCATCACCAAGCATAGGACCTTAAGGTGTAGCTACTTACAGATTAGCACGTCACCTTGTAGCACCTCAGAGAATAGCATCATACAGTATAAAGCTAGATTTCTAGCAAGCCTATAGCTTAGCACTCAGCACCCCTTTAATATAGCACCACATGGTCATTGCTCCACAAAATTGAGACCATTATTCGACCCATTGAACACAATACTTGCTTTATTTGACAAATTTCCCAACGTCCTTTATATGTTTGGCATGTTTCCCCCACGTTCATCATTTCCTTTGTTTTGACACATTTCCAAACTTCCCCATTTCCATTATTTCCTTTGTTGGACACATTTTCCGAGCTCCATTGCTTGTTGACAAAAGGAAACACGCCCGCCTGAGGCGAGGACTTTCAGTAGATGGAGGTAATCAAAATCTCTGAGTGATGATACACTCAATAGATGTGATGGTTAAGTAGTTATAAAAATATTAGAGTTATAAACCACGTTGTCAATGTATTTGTTTTAATGGACTTTTATGCAATCTGTTTCTCTCATATCGATCACGTTCTTCGTGTCCAGTTGCTTCCATGTGTATTCAAACAGTTTGTCCCTGTCTTCACCTCGCGTCGCCGTGTATGTTTCTTCCCTTTTCGTTATGGATTTCATGTTGTGGATTTTCCCCATGGTTTATGTCTTGGGGTAGTGAGGGCCAACAAATTGTGTGCCGTATTTTCTTTCATCAGTTTATAGGTTAAACAAAAATGGATTCAAACACCAATCGATTATTTCAATGTATTACGATATTAATCCTATATCTGACTAATCTGTGCCAACATATATTCTATTTATTTACGTTAATTTGAGTCATTTAAGACAACTTGACAGTGATGGACTGAAAAAAACAAACCTTGCTTACAAATTTATTGAACTAGAAGATTTGAGAACGTTTTATTGAATCAATATTTATGCTGAAAAACGTGTCTGAAAATAGTAAGTAACAATTCGAAATGAGCCGTGACGTTTTTCGGTCTGAAAAAGTACAATCCCTTTTGACACATTCTCGTCAGTTTAGTATGTGTTGCAGTGCTATGTTAGTCAATGTCTGTCTGTCATGTACTGTCTGTCAGTCATGTAATGTCTGTATAGTCTGTATTTAAGTTAATTTCTGTTTAAAAGCAAGTTTTTTTTCTGTAATGCAGTTTCACCCAAGCCTCACGACATTAAGCTTCACCAAAGCCCTATTAATCATGCCATACTGTTCAGTCTCACCAATTTCACAACCTTTCATCTCTAATTTTAAAGTAGGAAAAAAACCATTGTATTTACACCAGATTATAAATTAAATTTTATGAACAGAAATTATGTGCTGTTGTTTATGTTATATTAACTTAATATGTGGACAATTTGATAAGCAACAACAGCTATCTAAAAATGATTTCCCCACTAATGTAAGGCTGGGGCAATCACACTGACTGGTGCACAGAGTAAAAGACGATAAATGCCAAGAAAACAATCGTTCTGGTGTTGTGTAGTGTCCAATTATGACGTCAACCGTGTTACATCGTCGGCGTCCAATTAAAGGGCCGGCCTCCTAGATCTCAAGAAGCTTATATTCAAGTGGAGGGAAGGGATGGCCTTGCCTCTCTGCGACTGCCCCTGGTCGAACCAGAAATTAAGGAAATAGATGGTTTCAGACGTTCAGAAATTGTGTTTTCTCTTTGTCCTCATCTTTCAGATGCTAACACATCTGCTCGGGGTTTTTCACATCCATTCAGATGCTATTAAATCTGTCAAGATTTTATCGCCTCTGCCCACGTATATCTTCTGATATATATTTAGATCTACGCGAAACGAGACAAGTTTCATATGATTCCATGTTGTATTGCTTCATAAGTATCACATGAACACATGGTGTACTGCTTTATTCGTTTCAAATGATTCCATTTTGTATTGCTTCATGAGTTTCATTTTATTCCATTTTGAATAGCTTTATTAGTTTCATATGATTCCATGTTGTAATGCTTCACAAATTTCATATGATTCCATGTTGTTTTGTCTGTGGCAGCAAGGAAATAAGGATACAATACAACATGCTAAAAAAATATGATTCGAGGAGTGCTGTGTGTCAGGAGTAAAAGACCGACTCAAAGCGTAACTAGTGATCTACCATATAAACTCGCACATAAGCCTACATCGCATGTCATACGATGGCCTTGTAAAAACTTGACCAGTGATCTAGCATACGATGGCCTTGTAAAAACTTGACCAGTGATCTATCATATGATGGCCTTGTACAAACTTGACCAGTGATATGTCATACAATGGCCTTGAAAAAACCTGACCAGTGATCTATCATATGATGGCCCTGTACACATTTGACCAGTGATTTATAATACGATGGCCTTGTACAAAATTAACCAGTGATATGTCATACGATGTACCAGTGTCGCTCACAACCCCTATTCATCTTGAATGACGTGAACTGAGGGGAGACTTCTGTGATTGCAAATTTATGGGAAGAATTATTCCATCAAATGAAAGGAGATGAGAATATCTGATGAGAAAATAAAAAAAAAAAAAATAAATTGAGGATGTTAAATTTCTTCGGTAATCTGCTAATCTGATCATAGAGTTGTTCTGTTGTTTCAGAAAGGAGAATTTTCTGGCAATATCCCAATGGGTAAATACGTGTTTCAGGCTTTCTTGATTGACCTCTCTGAGATGAGGAATGTATCTTAAAGTATTGAGCTGGGTTCGTGGCTGACATAAGGCTACAGAGGAACTTCCTGTTTGAATTTTTTAAAAAGGCTTTTTTTACCAAAGTCATATAAAATTGTAGTTTATGGTCAGAATAGATGTCACATCATAATAACACTATAGGGGACTATTAAATTTTATATTTATATTAATGGAGTAACAGAACAGCCAGATCATCTTCATCACCTACATTGCCCGGAGATGCTACGCTAGAAATATTCACTGCAAGTCAGTTATAGAACCAGGCTCGTGTTAGCACAATAAACTGACCAGCAGAGCATATGTTACTGACCAACAGAGCAGAATAGACTGACCAGCAGAGCAGATGTGACTCACCAGCAGAGCAGAATAAACTGACCAGCAGAGCAGATGAGACTGACCATCAATACAGATGAGACTGACCAGCAGAGCAGAATAAACTGACCAGCAGAGCAGAATAAACTGACCAGCAGAGCAGAATAGACTGACCAGGAGAGCAGATGAGGTTGACCAGCAGAGCAGATGTGACTGACCATCAGAGCAGATGTGACTGACCATCAGAGCAGATGTGACTGACCAGAGGAGCAGATGTGACTGACCATCAGATCAGATGTGACTGACCATCAGATCAGATGTGACTGACCAGAGGAGCAGATGTGACTGACCAGCAGAACAGATGAGACTGACTAGCAGATCAAAATAGACTGACCAGAAGAGTAGATGAGGTTGACCAGCAGAGCAGAATAAACTGACTAGCAGAGCAGATGTGACTGACCATCAGAGCAGATGTGACAGACCATCAGATCAGATGTGACTGACCATCAGATCAGATGTGACTGACCATCAGATCAGATGTGACTGACGAGAGGAGCAGATGTGACTGACCAGCAGAACAGATGAGACTGACCAGAAGAGTAGATGTGACTGACCATCAGATCAGATGAGACTGACTAGCAGATCAAAATAGACTGACCAGAAGAGTAGATGTGACTGACCAGAAGAGCAGATGTGACTGACCAGAAGAGTAGATGTGACTGACCAGCAGAGCAGAATAGACTGACCAGAAGAGTAGATGTACAAAACCTCATAACTTGCTACAGTTGATCAATAATCTGAAAATGAATTCCGATGTGTACGTGCATGCGTAGGACGGGCATATAGCGATGAATGGTGGAAATTAACTATTAAAAAACAGAGATTTACTTGCCGACGTTCTGGACAAAAAAACAGCCAATGGTTAGTTCAGTCACTATCATGAAACACTGCAGGAGAACACCAGAAAACTACACCGTCTTTGCCAACGATACATAAATACAACAAAGTAACTCGAAGCAAGACTTAACGTGACCTGGTCTCCTGCTAATATCCTAGGTCAACATTGCCGGACGCCAATGTTTATATGGATAGAGGTCAAAAGGTTAAAGAGACAGTCGGTGTAGTACAAGGCAGTTTTGAATAACATTTCAACGTCCAATAAATTTGTTCCAGTTGTGATTGTAAAGAAAAAGTCTGTAAATAACACAAACCTGTCAGTAAATTAAAAAATGGTTATTTCAAAATATCCAATCTACTTCCTAATACAAATAGATCTACATGAAATTTATGAAAGAACACTTTTTTTGTTGTTAATTTCAAACCATATGTCCGTTTTGAAAAAAATGAGCATGGAATATCTATTTTCGTTTAGACATACATTAGTTTTATCGAACCAACTTTATTGTACAATTAATCAACCTTTCATTTATCACAAGCATTCAATCTGTCTTTTCATTAACTACAATCTCACAATCTTTCTTTTCATTAAACACTATACACCGGCTCTCTTTTCCATCAACTCCCCCCCAAACATCACTCTTTCGATAAACAATTAGCCAACAATCTCGTTTCTCATTTGACATTTAGTGCAGCCCACTTTCTTCCTATTAATGTTCAGAATGTTGTCTCCTCTCTCACTTAAAATCCCTTCGGTGTTGTGATCCCCTTGTTCTCACATTAACAGCACACAAACCCTTGAGATAGTTGACAGTTTTATTTCTTAGATTTAACGAAGTCAGTCAACAGGCGTAAAATTCTTCCTTGGCACGAGATTGTGAAGCTCTGTAAATGGATCCAGCAGGGAGGGAGGTCCGCTGGACAATGTGGGTGTGTTTAGTTCAAGGGCTAGGCCCGGCTGTGGTGTGGGTTAATAGCACCAATCGGACTTCTGCCCCGGGTCCTGATAGATTCAAGAAGATTTTTAAAATAGAATTGTTTACGTCGTTTGTTAACTCGTCTGCTCTCTCACAACAACGGACAGTAACTCTAAGCGCGTGGTCAAATTTTTGTTTGTTTCTAGCGGTCATTTAGAAAATTAGAAGAATAAAAAAAAACTTTTTAATATACGTTTTGTTGTTTGAAAGGGTAAGAATGAGTCTTCTAAAAGCTATGGGAACTGGTGTGTGACTTTTTATGCTTTTAAGAAATATTTTTTATTAAAGATTTGCAGTTTGCTTTTCATTGAGTCAACAGTAAGTTCCTTACTTGTACTATGGTCTATTAGCCAGCTGCATGCCAGTAGAAGCCATCCAACAAATACATATATATGGAAGCTTTCTGTAAACTACATATCTATACAAGCTTCCTACCAAATACATATATATAGAAGCTTCCTGCAAGCTTCATATCTATAGCAGCTTCCTGCCAGCTACATATCTATAGCAGCTTCCTGCCAGCTACATATCCATGCACGCTTCCTCCCAGCTAAAATCTATTCAAGTTTTCTTCCTACTACATATCTATATAAGTTTTGTTTTTCAAAATACATATCTATACAAGTTTCCTAACAAATACATATATATATAGCAGCTTCCTGCCAGCTACATGCCTATACAAGCTTCCGTCAAACTTCATTTCTATACAAGCTGTCTTCCAATTTGATATCTGTTTGGCGGTGGACGAATATGGTTGTTTACTATTTGCCGGATCCGGATAGTTTGGCCCTGATATATATCGCATCTGGATTCCAGACCCAGAAAGCTCGACATTTAAGTGTAAGAAATAAGAGGGTGTACTTTCTATTTAGTATTTAATACTATTTATTAAAATATTTATCATTCAACATATAACTTCTATCTAGAATGACAGTCTTTGGCACTGTCAACGTCAGCGATAAATATTTTACAATGAATTGAATAAAGAAACTTCAACGAAACTCAACGGACTGTGTACCAAGCGAACAATATTGTACCGGGTATGTAGTTTGGTTTAAAGAATTCGTGATCTAGATCCACAATAAAAACGGTTGTTTTATTCAGACGATTTCAGTTCCAATTTAGGAATACAATACAAAGATAACTTAATACAACCCTCAGATAGACATAAAGATATAAAAAAAATTCTTATTCCGTATGCAAGAACGTTTTCTTTCTTCCCGTCCGGTATTCGAGTGTGAAATGGGTTGCCTGAAGAAACCAGGAAAGCCAATATTTTATCATCATTTAAAACTCTAAGAAGAATTCAGGACTAAACACAAATCATAGATAAACGTAAGACGCAATAATCTTCTGTAACATATAAGACATATTTTGGATTACCAAAAATTAGCTGTCTAATATGCTTTTAGTTAACTTAGTTTGGTTATTTTGTTATATATTAGTACTTTAATGTCATTGTTTCTTACTTTTTTAAAAAATAGTTTATAAGCATTATTTCAAATCATTCTGAACTAAATTTGATATTCGGATCCTATCCGGATTTTCCATAAGTATTTGACGAATCTGGATAGTGGTGGAAATTCCAATATCCGGCCCTTACATGCGACATATCAAATATCCGACCACCATGTTCCCTCTGAGTAAAGTTTAAAAAAACATGGTGTGCAAAGTCCATTTCTTGGACAATATTTTACAATATTTGCTGCGCGGTGATTCTAAACTGCTGTGCAGCTTCGTAAAATATCTGCACAGCTGCGCAGCCAAGCAGCTTAAAAGGAACATTGCCGGTCACCCCCTAATATCTATACCAGCTTCCTTCCAAATACATCTCCATACAAGTTTCAAGAAAGCTACATTGCTATACAAGAAAAGAGTATGACTCTGTCATTTGCAGGAAATTCACAATTTTCCTTAATCTATAGTCTATCAGATGTTTTACTTACCATCTGATATATTTTTCCTCCAGTCTAAAATTCAGATGTTCTACTTCTGATAAAGACTTCAGATGTCCTACTTCTGGTCTAGAATTCAGATACTCCACTTCCAGTCCAGTCTAGAATTTAGATGTTCTATTTCCCGTCTAGATATTTGCTGCCTCGATCCAAACGAAGTCCCCCACCCCCCTTATTTCTATTATCACCGGGACAAAGCCGTTAAGAGCACGTGACGCTTGCAGACGGATCTCCATTTGTGTAGCAGATATCACCTACCTTCAAAGTGACCGTTTCAACAGGCGACTCACGTACAGTCTGGTTAATTAACACTTCCAAACGACGACGAACTCAAGGCGGTCACGATGGTCAACCATTTCGGCCAGTTCGGTGTCTGTTGTGACCTATCGGCTGACCAACGACTAATGTGGTCATTTTCTGACTGACTGAAAAGTTGTGGTTCTTTTAAACTCTCAACTATTTCAATAAATTGTTGATAAGAAATTTCTTAAATCTGTCATTTGAAAACTGAATTATGGGTGAATCCTTTTGATTATTATTATTGATTATCTTTGAAAATCAGACACTGTATGACCTCACTGAACATTACACAACATTACTGTATATTACATAACATTACTTAACATTATAAAACATAACTTAACATTATACAACATTATTGTATACTTCTTTACATTACTTGCCATTACAAAACATTACTTAACATTACACAACATTACTTAACTTTACACAACAATACCGTATACTACATAACATTACTTAACATTACAAAACATTACTTAACATTACACAACATTACTGTATACTACATAACATTAATTAACATTACAAATCACTGCTTAACATTACACAACATTACTGAACATATCACAACATAACACAAAAAATTAGGGGCGTCGCTAGGGTTGGTGTCACCCGGGGCGGTAGCTCATGGTGTCACCCCTTCAGGGGGCGTCCATAAATGACGTCACGTGACGTTGCTGATTCCCCCCACCCGCGTCATACTTTGTCACAAAAACTTAGACCCCACCCCTTTTTTTCCGACATGACGTCACCCCCCCCCCCCCAAAAAAAAAAAAATTAAAAAAAAATACTCCGTATCTTCTAAATGAGAATTATTCATGTGGCAAATTAATTTTTGTCAAATAATTTCGGATTTAGTGCAAGTCTACACTCTAATATCGTAAATAACATGCGAGAAGTCATAAAAAAACGTCGTTAAATAAATTGTAAATAATCAAATATTTGAATGGAACTTTTACTTATAGTTGCGCGTTTTGAGGTGATTTCCCATTTTTTAAACACACCCCTCCCTCTCGTCACACATCGTCATAGATGCGTGACACCCTCCCCCCCTTTTTTTTTTGGGAACGTGACGTCATTTATGCGCGGCTCCCAATCCATAGAACTCCTCTCAGTCTTCCAGTGCCAAATAAAGGGAATATAAATAATTTTACCTTTTTTTTTTGTCAACCGGTGAGGTCAGCTCCTCTTCCTCCCCTCTAGTGAATTACGTTTAAAAGAGAAAACAATTCCTTATCACATGAAAAAAAAAGTTTAAATACAAAAGATAAAACAGGAGAGAGAGAGAGAGAGAGAGAGAGAGAGAGAGAGAGAGAGAGAGAGCGAGAGAGAGAGAAAGAGAGAGAGAGAGAGATGTAAGTAACCAAAATAGCGTAAAATTCCAGACTAACTCCTAAGCATCTTCCTCGCCCTACATCACAACAAAGCGTATTTTGCCGCCAAGCACCCGAAACATAAAAGCAGTTAAGGACATAAAGTATTTGAAATATAGAAAACAATTCCTTACCCCATAAAAAACATTTTTTTAATTACGAAAGAACGCATAATATTATTCTTTATGGACCCGTGTTTGTAAGTGTAAGCATTGAACAGCTTAGTGGGGATCAATGTTTTCTTTAATGTTTGCCGGTTGTTGTGCTAAATAATAAAATAAAAAACTTGTATGCAGCAGCAAAGTTTAACAGTTTACCATTTTCAGTGTGCAAATTTTTGGCATCTCCCCAAAAATACATGCATCAATTTATCCGATATACTTTATATGAGAAAAAAAATTGTTTAAATTAAAATAATATAGTAGATTATAATTAAACAAACAAGAATTATAAATGTATACTTCTGTTCCGCTGAACAGAAATATACATTTATATGTTCATTAAGTAACCAAATGCCAACATACCCATATGCAGCTAATTTATTCTGGGGCACACTGGTGTCTGTCAACAAAATACATATTTTATAGACTTTTTCAAGGTTGATCTGTCCATCATTCTGACAAGATTTAATCCTCATAAGCAACTCTAAATGTAACTCTTACAACATATTTCTAGATTATACTTTTCTAGAATTCATTAGGCTAAATCCCCGTTCGCAATGAGCGCTCGATGCAAGAAATACAGCACAAATATCAAACAGGGTGGCAATGTCGCTGAATCATTCTTCATTCATGACAAACTGAATCACCTCGTCGAAAGTCTGAATCAACCCACATTATATTTTGTTCTTCGAGCACTAATCTTAAATTACGATAGTGATCCATACATTTCTCCACAATGTCTTCATAGCTTTTAAGAATACTTTGTATTTATGAACTAGGGGACACAGTTATGTTTGTTCAAAATTAAAATTTGACATGTCGACTAACGCTTACAACTCAAATATTCACTTAAGTATCAAGTCGCTTTCAAGAAATCGAGAGTCCACTTGCCAATTCAGGCATTCAAAAAATTTGAGGCCTGTATTTGTTTTTTCAGTCTGAATACATTTTAGCAATCTCTGCAGACCAATGAACATTTTCTTCAATGTGATGTCCTCTTAGGTTATTGATAATTCCTTTTACAAACTGTTATGCCTTCCTAGTCATTAGATTTTTCGTTTGCAACAGCTTGCTTAATTTGGCAAGTTCTCCAAATACTTCATGAATGACACTAAGGAACAGTCCGAAACTGTGGGTCTCAGCCTCTGAGTTCCTTAAACTATGTTTATTGACTTGGTCATAATACCTGCTCTTCACAGTATTCAGTCAGTGCTTGTATGTCATTTCTCTACAATGCTTGTGAAGCAAAGTGTCGTGAAAGCAATCTGATTTTCAGTGTCATTAAAAAAAAAATCAGTTCTAGGTGTCCAGGAAAAACTGATTTGTTATTTCAAAACATTCCTTTCATCACGTTGTCACCCCCGCCCACACACACACACACACCACTCCCGTTGTTTTGATTAAAATATCACACCGACTTGTTCGTGACATCAAAGTCTTTTTTGTAAGTTGTCGGCGGCGAGTGATATCAAAATCTTTGTTCTGCTCCAAAGCTAGTAACCAATGTCAAATAT
>MUZC01000421.1:657657-671559 GCA_002072015.1 Radix auricularia | reverse complement strand
TCACAGTGTTCTGACCTTTCTACTAGTTCTTCTGTCGATAGCCTCCTTGTGCTTCACAGTGTTCTGACCTTTCTACTAGTTCTTCTGTCGATAGCCTCCTTGTGCTTCACAGTGTTCTGACCTTTCTACTAGTTCTTCTGTCGATAGCCTCCTTGTGCTTCACAGTGTTCTGACCTTTCTACTAGTTCTTCTGTCGATATCCTCCTTGTGCTTCACAGTGTTCTGACCTTTCTACTAGTTCTTCTGTCGATAGCCTCCTTGTGCTTCACAGTGTTCTGACCTTTCTACTAGTTCTTCTGTCGATAGCCTCCTCCATCTTGCACTCCTCTGCTAGTTTTACGTCCTTCTTGACAGCTGTGCGCCACGTAGATCTCCTAGTCGCCTCATTTTGATGACTGCATTCATGTCATTCTGGCAGACATCTTTATATCGGAGACGTGGATGACATGTCTTCCTCTTTCCCGATGTCAGTTCTTCATATAATAAGAAGTCCTTGGGGATGCGACCCGGGTTCATTCTCCTTACATGTCCGAGACATCACAGGCGTCTTCACTAAGGATTGAGAACATGCTTTAGGTGCTGTCACGTATCAGGATCAGAAGTGTGATGGGATGCTAAAGATGACGATATAAGGCCAGCACAGTTCAATCTTTTCCTACCTGAAGAATTATCTCTGCTTCGTCTACATGAAGCTCGAAACTTTAAATGTTATACAGGCTCACTCTATGGTAGGACCTAGGCTGTTAGTGTTATACAGGCCCACTCTATGGTAGGACCTAGGCTGTGAGTGTTATACAGATCCACTCTATGGTATGACGTAGGCTGTTAGTGTTATACAGGTCCACCCTATGCTAGGACCTAGGCTTCTAATCCTATGTTTTCATAATCATACGACGATCTTTCTCCTCTCCGTCTTGCCTCAACACTAGTTATTGGCCAGCAGAAATGTACAGAATTAACCGTCATGCCCCTGGCTGGTCTTAGCCGTGGTAGCCACGTTTATAAATTGGTGACCCTGGGGCCAGGTCGTGTTGGGAAGATGAACATAAGGGAACGTTAAGTGCTGCTGTCAGCCCCACTATTCAGAGTTGTATGAATGGTGCTATCAGATTCTCACGTCTCGTTTATTGGGACATAATGTATGTGTGAACAGATTGAAAGAATGGCCTGAAATACAAGAGTTTGGCTGATGGAATCTATCAAATCTTTTGTTAAGTTCACGGTTTATAAGCAAAATTTGCGATCATTTTTAATGTTATGTTAACTCGTATACACATTTCACGTCTTTCATTTTGATTGTCCAGAAAAGTTTATATTACTGAACGGGACTGTCAATTCCGACAGTGTGTAAATGGGAAAAGTACTCATAAAGAGTGTCAAACAGACTGAAGATTGACATCGCATGCCTTCAGGAAACTTGACTCCCAGACAGCGGCTCCCTAAAAGAAACAAAATACACCTTCGTTTGGCAAGGCAGGACCACAGGCGAAGCACGACAGCAAGTGTAGGTTTCATAATTAAGAACGTTTTCCTACCATCACTTGAACTCCCATCATCAGGCAAGAAGAGGATCGTCACTCAGAACAGCTGCGGGCCCAGCAATAATTCTCAGTGCCCTAGTGCATACGCCCCAACCCCCAGTTCAACCCCGGCAGAAAAGCACCAATTCTATGGAGCTTTAGAGCAAGTAATAGCCAGCATCCACCAAGAAGAGGCAATCTACCTTATAGGAGATTTCATTATTAAAGTGGGGATCGACCACGAAGCCTGGCCCACATGCCTTGGTCTATTTGGAAGGGGACATATAAATGAGAATGGACAGAGGCTGCTGGAACTTGGCTGCTCACGAGGCTTGTGTGTAACCAAAACATTCTTTAAGTGCAAGGATACACACCAAGTCACTCGGAGACACCCTCGATCGTGCCCCTGGCACCAGCTGGACCCCATCAGCACAAGGCGTGAACAACTGTCCAGCGTCCTACTTACCCACAGCTATCACAGTGTTGACTGCAACACGGATCACTCCCTTGTGGCCAGCAAGGTACGAATAACGAGGAAAAACTCGTACCAAACCAAGAAAAAGGGATGCATCAACACCTTCTCTATGAAAGACCTTGTGAAACGCAGGTGGCAGCTGTTCAATGACAAAGTGCATGGAGGTCTATCAAAGATGTTCTCACACGACACAATTAACTACAAATGGACGCATCTCAGAGACGCGATCTATAAATCAGCATTAAATGCCTTTGGTAAAAAATCCCACAAACACACGGACTTTAGAATTTTACGTGTAGATCTATTTTTAAATCCTTTTAATTAACTTGTGGTATCTGAGCCATTGCGTGCTTGCTTGCTAAAAAAAAACTTTGAATTGATTTTTAACCCCTTTCCTCTTAAGCTAGCGAGTTGAAATTTTGCAGGCAGACTCGTGCCGATGATAAAAACGATGTATCAACATTTAACATCCATCGAATGTACTGTAATTGAATTAGAACTGTGTTGAAAGAACTGGGTTGGTGTGGTATAAGATGGCACGTGTTAACAACCGATAGAAAAAAGGAAGTTCTGGTTAATTTGATGAAGAATTGAATTGAAGAATTAGGAGATCGTGACCATACACTCTTACCTCTCCTCTGCTTATTTCATCAGGAAAGTATGTGTAAAGCAGTGTTGAAGGTCAAGCAGTGGTCAGTGTGATAAAAATGTGTCACAGACAGGACATTTACCAACTGGCAGTTCAAGGCGCTGCTTGAAGATTTAAATATGATTATGTTATCTACCACAGCAATATCCGTTGGCGCAGCCTTGGCAAGATATTGAGGGGATTGTGGATCTCATGGAAGAAATAGTTATGTTCCTAGAGATGAGGGGTTGTGTTTGTGACTATGTTAGTACCATTGTTAATGAAGAGTGGAAGTAAGATTTCATGTTTGCCCTTAAATTAACATTATGGAAAAGTTGAATGTCAAACTTCAGGCCAATAGCTTGTTAGCACATGAAATATATGTGCATGTTAATTTGTTTCAGTGGCAAAAGTCTCACTATTCTCCAGGAAAACAGGTGAAAACCAATTTTGCCATATCCCTATGCTGACAATTACAAGGAGGCTCAGTTGGATGCCTTGGTAATGGAATTTGAAAAGAGGTTCCAAGACTTCAATAATCTGGAACCACTTTTTAATATCCTTAATTCTCCACTTTTGGCAGAAGAACATCCATACGGCTGTTGCTGCCATAGAGTGAACTACTCGCGCAAAAATATAAATTGTCACGCGATTTTGTGTTTTCGTCTTAAAGTTTTAGCAAATTAATAGATACCATGAGCTTCTAAGAAAGTAAATGACTGGATCCAAGCACGGTGGGAAAATGGTTAGGATCACCATAAAGATGGAAATATAGATTTTTGTAAATAATGAAATTGTTATGCGTGTCCGGGACTTAGTTACAACACACCGAGTACCCAGAACAATAATTTATATGATTGTGGAAAAAACAAAGACGTTATTAAATATGAAAATGTTGCGAACGTGGTGAAACCAAATACAAAACAAAGATCAAGAACATTACAGAATGTTCAAAAATTGCAATGGTCCTGGATAACAGAAGTAAAAACTTGCCCATGTTATTTTTAAATCCCTTATATTAACTTCACCGCCGTCGGGCGAAAAAAAAGACCCACTTCCCGTGATGCAATCGACCTAAAATTTTGCAAATAGACTCGTGCCACCTAACAATGCATTGTATCAAAATATTACATCGATCGAATGGACCGTAATTAAATTAATGCATTTTTAGTTTATCTCTATATAACCGTTTGTTGTTGTTGACACCCACGTGTTTGTTGGAATTCAGTCAAAACATCGGTGACCACACGCCCACCCGTCCCCGTTTTACAGCAAAAGGAGTTCAGTCACGTTCAGTCAGTAAAAGTTTGTCGCGTGGTGCATATTATTTTGAATGTAATCAAAACTAGTAGTTCTGTCTCATGTATGAGGGATTTATAGGCAAAAACTTTGTTATTACGGGTTGTTTTTATTATTTAAGTACTAGCGTACCGTCCGCACGATGCAACGATTTGCAAAGAAAGGTAATTCAACGAAACTCATTGAAATAACGGCTAATTTACATCGTGTCATCTGTATGAATATATTATTAAAATGAATGTTTATCTGATTGTTCTTAAAGCCTTAATGCACCATTCATTGTTGGAAAATTATTGGGTACACGAAATAAAAAGGACCCAAGGCTTCTTAATATGTGCAATATTTACAGTTTAAAATAACTGTTGTTTTCAATCTGGATAATAATGGACTTATTTTTATTATAAACAAAGTTTGGTCAAGAGCTACCCATTTTCTCAGTAGCTAACGCTTAAATTAGAAAAAATATATATAATGTATGTAAGCTAATGGCCCCCGGGCCAAATCGGTGCAAGATTTGAATTTTGAAATATCGTTCTATTTCAATATGGATCATGATACATATATTTGTCAGTATTTATAAATATCGTGTAAAATCATATTGGGAATAAAGTCTTAAAAGATTTTTAAAAAAGATTTTTGTCCCCAGGCTCCGAAGGAGTGGACATGAGGAGTTCAATTCCCTGTAGTATTTTAATATAGACTATCAATTTTCTATGTATCCAATTTGGACAAGATCCAATCATTTTCTAAGTAGCTAAAGCTAAATCTAATTTGTATTTAGCTCATATAAGAAAAAAAGACATTTTGGGCCCCCGGCCTCCCATGAGTGTAAATATTCAGTATTTGTTGCGCCAGTTGCCATCCCAGAAGAGTACTCAGCAACATTCTAAAGTTTCAAGGTGATTGGATGAATGGTTCAGTCAGCTATAAAAGACATGCATTCTTACATACTTTAATTTTTATGTATATAGATTTTAGCATTAAAAGCGTTTAACTTAGTTTATTCAACCACGTCAATAAATGTAAAATATGTATCTAACAATATGATTTTCCCCTATGAAAACGCTTGAATCATTTCCGTCTTATTTCTTATTTAAACAAAAACAACAATTATTTGGTATGCGTCCTGTTTGGTATACGTCTAGGGGTCTGGAATATATTCAGGACGTATACCGAGGTACTACTGTGTCTCACGGATTTAGGACGTATGCCGAGGTACTACTGTATTTAGCACGTAGGCCGAGGCACTACTGTACCTCGCAAAGATTGGCCTTTGAGTGTGTTAACTGCCATCTAAGCTTATGTTTTCTCCACAGCTCTGTCAAGATGATGCCGTCTCGGACAAGAGGAAGTACCCGACCTTCGCAAGAACATTCCCGCCAGCAGTCCAGATCACAAGCTCCATCATCTCGTTGTTGAAACACTACAACTGGACAAAGTTCTCGATTGTCTATGGAAAAAATGACAGGTAAAAACTTTTACATAGAGACCCCGCGTGTGCTTGAAAATAAAAATAAAATAATAATTGAGAATTCATACAGCGCAGTACCCCAACAAGCAGAGAGGCTCACAGTATTTTATATGACAATAGCACCACATTTATTTATAAATATATTCAATGTAAAACATTCATTTCTTTATAACTAAATTACAACAACAACAACACCAAAAAAAAAAAAAAGTATGATATTGCTGGATTGATAATTTGGGAGTAAAATCTAAAGACATTTTTAGTGTAATCTTGGGGGCCTTATCTTATCTTAGATATACAGACGCTCCTTCTATGCTGAAGATAATTGCGTCCACAGACCATGACAGATGATCTGTTGGCAAGTGATGTAGAGGTCACAGGCCAAGGCTTTTGAGGGTTCCACGAATTACCCAGCCGCCTAACTATTGTCTAGTTAGGTACCCTTTCAGAGCTGGGTGACTCGGGGACTCCTGAAGCCCCAGGAACAAGTCCTCGCCTTCGCCAGTCGAGCGCGCTACCACTCGACCACCGCGTCCCTTAGTAGTAGGAATACTACAAATTTGTAATAACAGAGATCTCCGGTGTTTGAGGGCACACAACGAAAAGAAACTTTGGCCAAAAAAAGCGCTTGTATAAGGAACAGAGAGAATACGTGTGTCTGCAGAAGAGCATAGCTGACGAGTGGAATAGTAGAAAGATAGAAGTTCAGTAAGATAGGATGGGCATGAGTCATAAAAAAAGTTGTGGCAAAGAATGGACAACGAAGTGAAAGATAATGCGGAGTGGTATGGCTGTGGGATTTTGAACTTTTTGGGGTAGTTTTTCGATGTATTGTTTAGGACTTAGGGTGAACTTGAAAGAAGCGAATTACAAAAATCTAGATGAGAGAAAACAAGAGCACGGATTAGAGTTTTCGTTGCAGTTACTGTTAGGTAGTGGTGCATGGAGCTGATCTAACGGATGGCGGTATAGGCAAAGCGACGGATGGGATTTATAAAGTTATTTGATACCTGTTTTCAGAAATAATTGGACATTTTATATGTGTAGTTATTGCATAGACACTCCCTATTAACTTTATCTTTGTCACTATTACATAGAATAGATATTCCCATTAAGTCTTCAATAACTGTGATTTATGTACATAGTGGTTACAATCGTTTCTCATTGGCAGCTATAAAAATGTTTGAGAGGACATCAGCAAAATGTCAAGTCAATTTTTTTATATGTAGAACGCAAAGTTATTGATATTCATAAGAAGATATTATTAAAGAATAAATTTTACTTATTTTAAAATAACAGTTAACTGTAAAACAATGGTTAAGGAGTATATGCGTTATTTAGATTTATTTTGATAGAGCCAGCCAGCCAGCCAGCCAGCCATTAGCCTTTCAACCGTGTGTTATAGGATTTTGCTTCACTTTGCCCGGTAAAAGACAAAAATGCTGTCTCTTTATTCTGTAATATATTTTCCCTAAATTTCGTTAGTCCTATAATTTTGAACGTACTCTCTCTGGTGCCGTTAAGTTTGTAGAGAGAAGGATAATACTTAAATGATCACTCCCTATTAGTGATCTAAGCCTAGTCTCAGAGCAGCTTGCCGTGAAAGACTTTTAAGTTCTTTTGTTTGTTTAATCACCTGACAACCTCCAAGGGAGTTAATTATAACACGCCAAAGTCCTATAACTCCAAAACCCGCTGACATTTATTATCGACTCCCTCTTCCTTCATTGCGTTGTCGCTTTTGACAAGAGCGTTCTGACTGGAGAGTTCTGACTAGGTCAAGTGCATTTCGATTAGGAGATGACCACTGGACCGCCTGTCCATCCGAACTGTTGAGTGGGTCGGGAAAGGGGAAAGGAAATGACGTCATCCTATGTGGTTTACATTCTCCTGCTTAGGTTTAAGGTCAACGATAGAATAGTTTAAGAAAGTGTTAAATTTTGTGTGGTGGAGTTTGTGTGTGGTGTAGTTTGTGGTTGGTATAGTTTGTGGGTGGTATAGTTTGTGATTAGTATAGTTTGTGGTTGGTATAGTTTGTGGTTGGTATAGTTTGTGGTTGGTATAGTTTGTGGGTGGTGTGGTTTGAGGTTGGTATTGTTTGGGGTTGGTATTGTTTGTGGTTGGTATTGTTTATGGGTGGTATAGTTTGTGATTGGTATAGTTTGTGGTTGGTATAGTTTGTGATTGGTATAGTTTGTGGGTTGTATAGCTTGTGATTGGTATAGTTTGTGATTGGTATAGTAGTTTGTGGGTTGTATAGCTTGTGATTGGTATAGTTTGTGATTGGTATAGTTTGTGGGTTGTATAGCTTGTGATTGGTATAGTTTGGGGTTGGTATAGTTTGGGGTTGGTATTGTTCGGGGTTGGTATTGTTAGCGGGTTGTGTGGTTTAGGGTTGGTATAGTTTGTGGTTGGTATAGTTTGTGGGGGTATAGTTAGCGGGTGTTGTGGTTTGGGGTTGGTATAGTTTGTGGTTGGTATAGTTTGTAGTTGGTATAGTTTGTGGGTGGTATAGTTTGGGGTTGGTATAGTTTGTGGGTGGTATAGTTATCACGTGAGACATGTGCGATGAAAGGAATGCGGTTGTGTGTCAGGGTCGAATGAAGGCCAATGGCCAGTCGGTATTGTGTGTTCACGGGGAGATGAACACGGGACTTGTGCTGAGGAGTCGAAAGTGAAAAGGTGCACGAATAGAGAGATTGAAACTATTTGAATTCTAGAGATTACTGTCGTACATTGTGACATACTTGTATATAGATAATAAATGTTTTGTTATTAAAGAGTTTAATTCCTGACTTCAATGACTGCACTGAATTATTGTGTGAGAGAGGAGACGGTTTGATAAACCCACAAAGAAACACGAAATAGGTCAATCACGAGAAAGTGAGAAAACGGGGCATCGGCCGTGACATAAAATGGTGTCAGAAGAGGCCATCCCGTGACATTAGTTAGCGGTTGGTGTGGTTTGGGGTTGGTATATTTTGTGGTTGGTATAGTTTGTGTTTGGTATATTTTGTGGTTGGTATAGTTTGTGATTAGTATTGTCTGTGGTTGGTATAGTTTGTGATTGGTTTAGTTTGGGGTTGGTATTTTTTGTGGGTGGTACATTTTCCCGATGCAGCTAACAGTCAGCTTTGAGACGCTACCCAAGGGCGGTAATGCCTAAAACTATTTATAATGCTTTTGAACACTTGGGTATTTAAAAAAATGTCACACACAAAAACATAAATTTAAAGATATTTTCCCCTCCCACCACAACCCTTACCCCAACTGATCTGCTTGCATCACAAAACAATGACTTGATTCAATTTCATGGAGATAAAAAAAACTTGGTTAAGAACAAAGACATGAAACATATTACAATGGACGAAATCCGTCATCATTGTGAAAGGAAATACTCAATTGACGGTGCCAATTATTGAGCTGTTATAATTGTTGCAATTCAGTCTAGTCTTATGTTACAATGTAATAAGAAGACCAATACATTTCAACAACAGCTGTTGCCACGGCAACTGGAAGCTTCAGCTTAAAACATGGAAAATCGAAAACATAAGTGAAGTGAATACCATAAACAACTTGAAAACCATTAATAATTTGAAAACCATTGACAACTTGAAAACCATTAACAACTTGAAAACCATTGACAACTTGAAAACCATTGACAACTTGAAAACCATTGAACTTGAAAACCATTGACAACTTGAAAACCATTGACAACTTGAAAACCATTTACGACTTGAAAACCATTAACGACTTTTAAACCATTAACAACGTGAAAACCATTAACAACTTGAAAACCATTGACAACTTGAAAACCATTGACAACTTGAAAACCATTAACAACTTGAAAACCATTGACAACTTGAAAACTATTGACAATTTGAAAACCATTAACAACTTGAAAACCATCAAAAACTTGAAAACCATCAACAACTTGAAGAAGAGACAATACTGAAAATACCCTCGTCTGTGTTTTACATAGGAGTTTTGATCAAAATCGTACATTCTAAAAATCCATTCATGTCTTCTTCGAAAAGCAAAATCACAATTCTGCAGCTATTGAAATCATAAAGATTTAATTTCTCCAAATGATTTCAACATTTTAAAAAAAAAATAATGAAGATAAAAAAAAATAACTACCTAACATTTTTCCAAATCTTCATAATTATCATTTACTAAACGCAAAGACGCCGCTCTTAGCTATTCTATATTGAATGTACATAACAGTCTGGGTCTGTGACACAAAAATAATTACCATTTCCTTTCAATTTCGCATGTCGACAAAAATAAAAGCGTGGGCTCCAAGGATATTGGTTGTCAAGATTAATTAATCTCCTGCATTGCTTTCATGATTTTTCAGTGGAATTTCATCTCCATGAATATTTATCTCTCAAAGTAACATTTTCTTGTGAATTCTCAATCATTGCCCCTCGGAGACGGAGACACGCTGTTAATGCTTAACGCATGGATGTATGTTGACAAAGATTGAAACGTTTCTTATGAGTCTACATGTTTCATAACTAGTAGTCGTATCTTTGAATAATCGTGCTTGGTACCCACGCTTTTATTTTTGAAGACATGATAAATTGAAAGAAATGTATACTTAATTTTCTCTTTTTTAGTGCACTTGAATAAAAGCATGTTTTTTTTTAATCACTTTTTACAAAACACTTTCAGAATTTTTTAATAAAAAATTCAAACATCTGTCAGGCCTAAGACACCAAAGCCAAAAAGCATTTGTGTCGATTGCGGTCTATGTTTTTAATGTGTGCTTAGAGTATAGAGTGGGTATTTGTGTCAAGATTAATTAACATAATTTCTTTATGAAATTTGTTTTTGATTTTTTGATACCGTATTCTTTTGATATTCCCATTCTATCGTGGAGCTGGATAACGCCGGAATGGGACCCATCGGGAGTGGGACCAATCGGTAAGAGACCCATCGGGAGTGGGACCAATCGGTAAGAGACCCATCGGGAGTGGGACTAATCGGTAAGAGACCCATCGGGAGTGGGACCAAACGGTAAGAGACCCATCGGGAGAGGGACCAATCGGTAAAGAGACACACCGGGAGAGGGACCAATCGGTAAAGAGACACACCGGGAGAGGGTAATATCGGTAAAGAGACACACTGGGAGAGGGACCAATCGGTAAAGAGACACACCGGGAGAGGGTCCAATCGGTAAAGAGACACACTGGGAGAGGGACCAATCGGTAAAGAGACCCACCGGGAGAGGACCAATCGGTAAAGAGACCCACCGGGAGAGGACCAATCGGTAAAGAGACACACCCTGAGAGGGACCAATCGGTAAAGAGACACACCAGGAGAGAGCAAATCGGTAGAAACCAACAGGGAAAGGGAACAATCGGTAAAGAGACCCACAGGGAAAGGGAACAATCGGTAAAGAGAACCACAGGGAAAGAGAACAATTGGTAAAGAGACCCACAGGGAAAGGGACCAATCGGTAAAGATGTGGTGAAAAGATGTGTAGTATATGTTTTGTCTAGGGTATTATTGGTATTTATGCTTTCACACTCACAAGGACGTACATTAGTGATCTCCGCAAATGATAAACAAAAGAACCATTGTATAATATAGATGATTAACGTTTAATGTACACTATATACAATGGCAATATCTCAATATTCATTAATAAATGTGCCCCTAAGATTAAGGTATTTAAAGTCTTATGGCTCGCTAATTATCATCATTACAGCTTGCCTTACGCCAAAGTTTCTATATTTTGAATACTTATATTATATTGTGTCACGGAGTCCCTGATCATTGGCGTAGCTTGTATGTCTGCTGTGTTGGTGTGCTGCCTGACTTGACCTCCTTTCGTCTCTCTGTGATGTGTGTGTGTGAAGACAGCTTCCGGTGTTGTGCTCCTCCCACCGCGTTGACGATGTGACGTAATAGTCAGCTGGTTCGGACTAAACTTGTGTAAACAATGTTGGTAGCTGTATTATTTGACCTAGATAGATCGTACACGGTTGAGGGGGGGGGGTCTCACTTCTCTCCACATGTGTTGTTGATAAGATTTCCAGCTCATACGGTCACACAGCTATGGTGTGGTATGGCCGGCATCAGCTAACACGATATAATGTGATGAGTTGGGTAGAAAAGAGCACAGGGCTCTGTGGCGAATGGTGTGCGTCTCCGGCCTACTGTACGGATGTTCAATCCTACAGTTAGGGCAGATGGTAGCACTTGTTGATCTGCTATCGACCTTAGCTGGCACGGACACAAGGTGTGCTTGGCTGTCGCGTGGCAAGGGTAGCGATCCCTTATCGTCAATAGTACCGGTGGGTGGGACGGCTGTCCGGCTCCCTCACCGTGGCGTACTTCTGCTGGTGCAGCTCCCTGGAATTCAGGCGTAGCAGGAACCAGGCTATGAAATAGAAACAAAATTCTGGGAATTTTCTATCGCATAGACTTGTACGTGGTCCTCCTTCCAAAGACAAGCCGTTCAGAGCAAGACGCCAGAAGGGGATAACAATTTGACATAATAATATGAATTAATGGTTTATTCTTACTACCACGGGTGTAGGCCTATTTGGCGAACACCTTACACGTGGGTTCAGCAATCAATAAAACGATTTAATTTATTTACTATATAATTTAATATCCACACACGCTGCTCCATCTATTTGGTGGAGATCGCGTGTGTAGGCACATATTATTCAAGCAAACGTGATATATCTAAGAATATCACTCGGGTCCCAACACGGTAAATTTATCCCGTGGGGTACTAAATCCATGTCAATCGAACAAAAATAAATGTCAATCTGCTATGAAAAATACATATAATTATAAATGCACATCATTATAATAAGATTTGAGTTCACTCTTACTAGACTGGTTAGATTGCCGGCTTTTCTCCTACAGTTCAGAGATATGATCCTGTGGTGCGCTACTGTTCGATGTTTCGCCTTGTACAGTTTGGCAGTGAAAAGAATGAACTTTGCGTTTTCTCTGGTTATATCTTTACTAATCACGTGACTTAAAGAACTCTTGATTGGTTGCATGATGAGCGATAACCAATAGGATGAGGGCTTCCTTGTATCAGCCCGTTGATGAAATTATGTATCATTTATTCTGCCCACATGTTAGATTCCCAGATGGGAGTTACCTCCCCTTATCTTTCCGGTGTGATCTAGTTGGTGGGTGTTACTTGGGCTTAAGAGTCCGACATAAATTTCATCACAAAAGAGGCCCACAGGGAAAGGGAAAATTCGGTAAAGAGACCCACAAGGAAAGGGACCAATCGGTAAAGAGACCCACAGGGAAAGGGATAACTCGGTAAAGAGACCCACAGGGTAGGTGACCAATCGGCAAAGAGACCCAGCGGAAGGGGGACCAATCGGTAAAGAGACCCACAGAGAGAGGGACCAATCGGTAAAGAGACCCACCGGGAGAGGGACCAATCGGTAAAGAGATCCACCGAGAGAGGGACCAATCGGTAAAGGACCCACCGGGAATTATACACACCGGGAAAGGAACCCAGCGGTAAAGAGACCCATAGCAAAAGGGACAAAAAGGATAAAAAGGACGGAACAAACGACGGAAAGGAGTCCCAAAGTCAATTCGAAATGTTTGCGAAAATTAGTTAAAATATTATTTAGGGATGTATTTCTATAACCCTCTGTGTGGGCATGAGATCGGGGCTCGAAATGTCATCTTCTTTTGTTATATAAGGTTTATACTGATCATCTCAAACAAAACTATTTCATGGGCGGTTGAATCAAGACCTATTTTAGACAACGTAAGTTTGATTACCGCATTTATCGACGTATAGCACGAACATGCTTTTGACACGCACCTTCATTTTAAGAGGGAAATATCTGGAAACAAAATTAACATTATATCGGCGTATAACACGCATGCATCATTGGCCCCCTATTTGCAGGGAGAAAAAGTGCGTGTTATACGCCGATAAATACGGTATCTATTTTCTATAGGGGACGTCCATAAATGATGTCACGCGATTTTGGATGATTTGTCAACCCCCCCCCCCCTCGTCGCACGTCGTCACAAAAGCTAGACCCCCTTCCCATATGACGTCACAAAACTTTGCGGCTCCCCCCCCCCCCTGAAATAAAACCAATTTTCTATTTGAAAATGTGCATGTTTCAATACACTTCGTTTGTTATTTAAGTATGTGTTTAGTGTAAGGCTGCACTCTAATAGCGTAACACGCGTGGAAAGCCATTTACAGCGTCATTCAATACATTTCTAAGCAATCAAGTATTTAAGCGGACATGTTATTTAACCTTATTGAGACGACGTGATCTATCTACAGCCCAAGATATTGTGGGCGAAAAAAGACGAATGGCCTGTACATGGGCCCTGATAATTCGTGGACCTTAATTTTATTGGCTGGTGTTCGTATCAACTAATCAAAATTCTTCATGTATCTCTTGTGCTTCCTGTTATTAAAGTAGGGCATTTTTTATACGACATCACATTTCGTAAACACCCCCTCCCCATCTTCACATTTGTGACCCCC
>MUZC01000421.1:643094-657617 GCA_002072015.1 Radix auricularia | reverse complement strand
CCCAGGTTCGGGAAAATATTGAAGTTGATTGAACTCAAAATCAATTCAGGGCCCATATGGGGGAGGGAGGCATTCTGCCATCAGGAACAGGAAAGATACATTCATGGTAAAGCTTGTTGAAAGAAAATTCACTTTCGAAATAACACACGTTTTGTTCAAAGCAAGATCTACGTTAACTTATCGGTAAATTTATTTTTGTTGACAACAGTATATTCTAGTATTTATTAAAATTTGCACTTTATAAAACTTGCTATCAGCATGTTTCTAGTTCATATTACTCTCTAAATAAAATAGTTGAAAAGAAAATCCTCAGACATTCTCCCCAGGATTTTCTCCCCTGTTTCTGGCGTGTATTTCCGGGCGGAAATCGGCGATGATATTTCCTGCACAGTGACAGTCGCTAAGTAATGTAGCTCAATTCAATAACTGGTTGTGTTGAATGTGATATTGTTGGGTTTCAAGCAGTGGGATATTGGGTGTGACATTTTTGGGTTACAGTAGAGGTCAATTTGAATGCTCCCCCCCCCCCCATAATCTTCAAACACACTACCACACTCCCACAAAGAAGCACACACATACCCACAACCATACCCCCACACAATACCCTCCTCCAACAAACACTACCACCCTATCACAAACACAAACACACACCAACATCCTCCCACATACACCAACACACATTACCACACCGCATGACATAGTTTTTTTTCAAACCACTTTTTTTTCTTCCAACTTATAAAGGGCTTGAAGGAATAGAGAAAAATGCAAACTTTGAAGAACAAAATATTGTACATCGATTTTTCAAATCGAAATTCTTTACATTTACAGAATAAGTATTTTGCCTTTAACATGTTTTTGACTTGTGTAAAACACGGTCCTTTTGAAAGTTAACCTTAAACTATGAATTTTTCAATGAATTAACAAAAATCAGCTGGCTGTACTTAAAGCCAAAATTAAATGTAACTTTGGCTGCCAAACAATGTTCCCTGTATGGTTCGTTCGTACAGGGCCAGCTTTAGGCATAGGCAATCTAATCGGCCGCCTGGGGCCTCCGATGAGTCTCATCATTAGTGGGGGGGCCTTTCCCAAGAATTTTTTCATATTAATTTTTTTATTTAACATTTAGGGTCACCAAACTCACTTCGCCTAGGGCCTCCTATTCCCTGGTTGTTCCATGTGCCACGTTGCACAGAAACCATTTTGTGCTATATTTTTACAAAAGTTACTGCGCGGAAATTCTAAACTGCTGCGCGGCGTCTTTCAGATATGTGCGCGGCGGCGCGGCCTCGCAGATTAAATGGAATATTGCTGCCAATTCTTTCGAAGCTACCAAATTCTTTAGACAAGATGTTACACTAACAAGAAACCAATTTTTATTCATTTGTAGGCAGATCGCAGCTTACGAGAGTATTGCCTTAAAACTCGAGAGTCTGGCGAGTGAACATAACATGTCTGTCAACCACATGAAGAGATACAAAGAGCCGTATTACCCGGATTATAACGTCAGTTTCTTTAAGAGACTCATTGGTGAGACGTATGTGGATACCAGAGGTAAGATGGACATTGACATTAACTTCTTGCAGCTTTCTTTTAAAATATATATATTTTTATTTTTTTTTAAAATTTCAATTAATTTATTTATTTGTGGGGGTATGGTATGTGTTTTCATAAAAATCTTAAATATTAAGGGTAATAGTAAATAGCGTTAAAGAGCGGTGATCTTATTACTTCCCTTGGATTTACGGACAGACTTGAAATGCTTCGCGAATTTCTGAAAACAAAGGGTTTTTTTTTACTGTTACATGGCTGTTTTCTTCAACTACTTCTCATCTTGTCAATCATCCATACATTATGAATTGACATGGTTTTTGGGGGGTTTAGTGACCATGTATGTCACAACTGATATACCGGGTTATTCCTATTGTACCTAAATACCTCGTCTTCCCTAACCATGATCTTTCCATATCTACTTGTCTATATTTTTATAGGTTAACGAAACTACCAGCCAGCATCTTTCCATACATACTTGTCTATATTTTTTATAGGTTAACAAAACTACTAACCACCATCTTTCCATATCTAAAAGTCTACATTAATAAAAACTACTAACCACGATCTTTCCATATCCTCTAGTTTATGTCTTCATAGGTTACCTAAACGCTGCCGTGGACTTTATGATCAATTTGAGTGACCGAGGTTTGCTGGACACAGGTCAGTATATGGTCATCTATGTGGAACAGCTGGAAAGTATACCTATGGAGCCGCACAAATATTTCAAACGTACGTATCCCCTGCCGAAGTGTTTGAACATCATCATTTTTATTGTTAGCACAATCGTAATCAATATTTCCCCTAGGTTTCAAGTTTAATCAATGGTAGCTGGACAACGAAGTCAATAGTTCGCTTGACTCACAAGGTGAGGGGCGTGGGTTCTAGCCCCCACTAAAGCCACCATAAAAATGTTGATGCGTGACTATTGCTAAAAAGTCATCCGCCGAATAGGAAAGCAGATGTGTGTCGCAAATGTCTACCGAGCACCGAGAAAGTTCTTAGTACCCCCCTGCCACAACGAAGTCATGGGACAAAAGGTCTTAGTACCCCCTGCCACAACGAAGTCATGGGACACACAAAAAGCTCATTGGGAATGGTAGCCTAACTACTTCCGGGTTGCAAATATAATTCTTTGCCTTTTTTATTGACATTTCCTCGACATTTTTGGAAAGTTCATAATGTAGAATTGTGTTTTACAAAGGATTCATTCATCAGTTCAAGTGCGCGATTGAAATTATCCAACTATGATATTTCAAATCATAAAATGTTTCACATAATTCTTTTTGTTTCGTTGTACTTGATTTCTCTTATTTAATTTTGCATAGAAATATTCTTATTTTTTTTATAGAATAAATTTTATAACATTTTACATCTTCATTTGTTAAAAAAATATCTTCAACATTGGAAATATATACATTTAAAAACAAAACAAAATTAATGTATTCGTAAATAATTATAACGCTTATGCATAGCATACTCTCAGAAATCTAAAATTGAAAAATGCTGTTTGTATGAGAGTAAATTTAAACAAGTCAAATATATTATTTAAATAATTCAATAACGTAACTGCTGTGAAGCAAAACATCGATAACTCTTCACGTTTTTTTAAAAAAAATATTCTTATGTTGACATTAATAAGATTTTTTTTCGTATTAAACCAGGCACCTTGGAGCATGAGCCAAACAAAGTGCCCAACATCCGGGGCGCGCGCTCCCTGCTGGTCATCAAACCCTTCTCCTACTCTCACCCCGACACCAAGCTTGAAAGCTTTTACAACACCATCCGCGACTACAGCACCCGGCCACCCATGGGAGTTAACAAACCGCATGCGTGGAAGCAAGTTGTGAGTATTTGGTGCACTAAGTACTATGAGAGTGAACAAACCATATCCATGTAAGAGAGTTGTATTTGGTGCACTAAATAAAATGGGAGTGCACAAATTATCTGAATGTAAGAGAGATGTATTTGATGCACTAAGTACAATGGGAGTGAACAAACCATATCCATGTAAGAGAGTTGTGAGTTCTTGCCAAACATCTAGATACGTAATGTATGTGCTTTTGCAAGTTAGAAACATTGTTATGTGGGCCTTTTATAAGGTAAGATTGTTGTGTAATCTATGTCCATACTTTCGTCTTGTATTTTAAATTTTAAGTTATCAGAAAAATATGTTATCTAAACCATCGTATCCTTATGTAGCTCGAAGGATCTACTGGTCTGTTATAATTGATGACCTGTCAAATATCTATCTACTTGTTGATTAGTCACATATCTACTAGTTGATAAGTCACATATCTACTAGTTGATTAGTCATATATCCACTTGTTGATTAGTCACATATCTACTTGTTGATTAGTCACATATCTACTAGTTGATTAGTCACATATCTACTTGTTGATTAGTCACATATCTACTTGTTGATTAGTCACATATCTACTTGTTAAACTGTCACAAATCTAATAGTTGACCTATCATATATCTACTTGTTGATTAGTCACATATCTACTGGTTGAACTGTCCCAAATCCATTTGATGACCTTCCCCATATCTTCTACTTGACCTGTGATAATAAAAATAACTTTTAAGACCAAATCTGTTGGGAATCTGTGCTTCATACTAATCTGACCTTGGTGGGCCAATAATGATACAAATTTGAATAAGATTAATCAGGGTCGTTGTTCATGCCCAACAAACGTTTGTGGTGAGCTTTTCAACGTGGAATAAATCTGTCAAGTGAATGACCAGATGAAGCCTGTCGCTAATCTCGATGAGAAACATTTCATTCAAACTCAGAACGACATCAGTGTCACCGGCCCCAATATGGAACAATCTGATGAAATTTGAACACAATTGTGGGTTTTATGGCTAAAAACATTATTTATGACATTTTTATCTTGTTCTTTTCGTAAGAGTTGAAAAAAAAATACAACAAGAAATGCTAAACCGAACACTGCACTAAGTTCTAAACAATTGATGAGATTAACAGAAACTCCTGTTCTGCTCGCACACGATTCTATATTAAAAACATTTATCACATAGAGAGGAAAATTGAACAGGAATTGTACTTAAAGTTTTAAAAAATTTCCGTCACAAAAAATGTAGCCCTAAATGTATATCCTGAGATCGGGTACCTGATGCTTTAGACATGTTAGAAAAGCTGCCAGGGGCGTTTATTTATTACACAAAATAAATACTGTATTATATTAGCTAAATAGTTTTTGTACAATCAACCACCAACAAATAGGGGGAAAAATAAATCTACAATACTGTTTTATCGTTGTCAAGTTATTGAATGTCCGCTCACTGTTGATAATTGGTGAAAACTACAGCGTACAGACCCACTAACTGATAGGCACTGAGCTACTAACTGATGGGCACCGAGCCACTAACTGACGGGCACAGACCCACTAACTGATGGGCACCGAGCCACTAACTGACGGGCACAGACCCACTAACTGACGGGCACCGAGCCACTAACTGACAGGCATCGACCCACTAACTGATGGGCACCAGGCCACTAACTGATGGGCACCGAGCCACTAACTGACGGGCACAGACCCACTAACTGATGGGCACCGAGCCACTAACTGACAGGCATCGACCCACTAACTGATGGGCACCGAGCCACTAACTGATGGGAACCGAGCCACTAACTGACGGGCACCGAGCCACTAACTGACGGGCACCGAGCCACTAACTGACGGGCACAGACCCACTAACTGATGGGCACAGACCCACTAACTGATGGGCACCGAGCCACTAACTGACAGGCATCGACCCACTAACTGATGGGCACCGAGCCACTAACTGATGGGCACCGAGCCACTAACTGATGGGCACCGAGCCACTAACTGACGGGCACCGAGCCACTAACTGACGGGCACAGACCCACTAACTGATGGGCACCGAGCCACTAACTGATGGGCACCGAGCCACTAACTGACAGGCATCGACCCACTAACTGATGGGCACCGAGCCACTAACTGACAGGCATCGGCCCACTAACTGATGGGCACCGACCCACTAACTGATGGGCACCGAGCCACTAACTGACAGGCATCGACCCACTAACTGATGGGCACCGAGCCACTAACTGATGGGCACCGAACCACTAACTGATGGGCACCGAACCACTAACTGACGGGCACAGACCCAGTAGCTGATGGCACCGAGCGACTAACTGGCGGGTAAAGACCCATTAACTGACTGGCACAGACCCACTAAATGATGGGCACCGAGCCACTGACGGCTAAAGACCCACTAACTGACGGGCACAGCCCCACTAACTGATAAGGACAGACCCACTAACTCAAGGCTACAGACCTACTAACTTAAGGGAACAGACCCACTAACTTATGGGAACAGACTGACTAACTTAAGGCACCAGACCCAATAACTGACTATTTATTTATTGTTTTTGAATTATTTTTTTTCAAATCAAATTATGATGACGTAGATCTCGGGGCCGTGTTCCATTTTATATTAATTTCATCTTCAGTAGGTTGTTTGACCATTGCCCCTTGTTTGTATAGGCCGCGGGCCTCGAGAGCTGCGCGCTGTTGCTAACTAGTCATTATTCGAAATATCAAGCCATGGGCTAGGGGGCTAGCGCCATAAGAGCCGGACAAATGTTGCAGACAGACTTAATTTGTCTGACTATTGCCAGGTTTGATGGAAAGTGCTCCCTTAAATTGTTGATATTAACCTCGACAAAATTTAGTTGTGCCATTCAAATGTGTTACTATTATTGTGATGTCATGAGAATATCGCGTTTGATTTCTTACAGTCAGGGTTAGGAAACGGTCGCATACGCAGGGCGGGCGTAGTTTCAAGTTATGCAAATCGGGGTCGGGAGGCGGTCATTTTGTTGACCCATGCGTCTAAAAAAACCTCGGAAAATTATTCCACGCCTTCGTTTACAAAATATGGATGATACAGCCCCTCACCTTATATGTTTTTTAATGACGTTATTTAGTGGTGTGATAGAATGTGTGTAGCCGGAGATCTGTGTGTGTGAGTGAGTGTATGTGAATGAACGAATGTGCGTGTGGTGTGAGTGAATGTGTGTTGACGGAGATCTGTGTGTGTGAGTGAGTGTATGTGAATGAACGAATGTGCGTGTGGTGTGAGAGAATGTGTGTAGCCGGAGATCTGTGTGTGAGAGTGAGTGTATATGAATGAACGAATGTGCGTGTGGTGTGAGAGAATGTGTGTTGACGGAGATCTGCGTGTGTGAGTGAGTGTATGTGAATGAACGAATGTGCGTGTGGTGTGAGAGAATGTGTGTAGCCGGAGAACTGTGTGTGTGAGTGAATGTATGTAAATGAACGAATGTGCGTGTGGTGTGTGTATAGGAGTGTGGGTGAGTAAATATGTGTAAGTAAATGTGTGTGAGTGGTATGTGAATGTGAGTAAGTGATACTGTGTAAGTGGATGTGTGTGAGTGATGTTTAAATGTGAATATGAGTGAGTGAATATATGTAAGTAAATGTGTGAGAGTTATTTGTGCATGTAAATGCGAGTGAGTGATATGAGTGTGAGCAGTTTTAGTATGTGAGTCAGTGTGAGTAAATGTGTTTGAGTTAATTTTTGTGAGTTGTGTGTATGTGAATGAATGAAACAATGAGAGTGAATTGGTTGGATTCAGTGAAATTAGTGAGTGGTGTGAGTACGTGAGTGTGTGAGTACGTGAGTGTGTGAGTACGTGATGTGAGTACGTGAGTGTGTGAGTACGTGAGTGTGTGTGTACGTGAGTGTGTGAGTACGTGAGTGTGTGAGTACGTGAGTGTGTGTGTGTGTGTGACGTTAATGTGTGTGTACGTGAGTGTGAGTACGTGAGTGTCTGAGTACGTGAGTGTGTGTGTGTGTGACGTTAATGTGTGTGTACGTGAGTGTGTGTGTACGTGAGTGTGTGTGTACGTGAGTGTGTGTTTACGTGAGTGTGTGTGTGTTCGTGAGTGTGTGTGTACGTGAGTGTGTGTGTACGTGAGTGTGTGTATACGTGAGTGTGTGTGTGTACGTGAGTGTGTGTGTAAGTGAGTGTGTGTGTACGTGAGTGTGTGTAAGTGAGTGTGAGTGTACATGAGTGTGAGTGTACGTGAGTGTTTGTACGTGAGTGTGTGTATGTGAGTGTATGTGTACGTGAGTGCGTGTGACGTGAATGTGTGTGTACGTGAGTGTGTGTACGTGAGTGTGTACATGAGTATGTGTGTACGTGAGTGTGTGTACGTGAGTGTGTGTACGTAAGTGTGTGTACGTGATTGTGTGTACGTGAGTGTGTGTACGTGAGTATGTGTGTGTACGTGTGTGTGTGTGTGTGTACGTGAGTGTGTGTGTGTACGTGAATGTGTGTATACGTGAGTGTGTGTGTGTGTAAGTGAGTGTGTGTGTGTGTACGAGAGAGAGTGTGTGTGTGTGTGTATGTACGTGAGTGTGTGTGTGAGTGCCTGAGCCTAACCGAGTTCGAAATCTCGTCCCTCAGATATCCGCCTACTCGTCCAACTTGTACGACGCTGTCCTACTCTACGCCACCGGACTCGCTGAGGTGCTGGCAGACGGTGACAGCTACCTGGACGGGAAGGCAGTCGTTAGGAAGATCTTTGGGAAGGCATACACAAGTAAGTGGCTTGGACACGTCAGGTGCAGACATTAGCGCCCTGTTCATGCGTTGACAATAAGATGCCTCCAGTCTTCATGTGTACCCTTGTTGTCATCAGGTATTTATGGATACAACAACAGAATCGATAAGAACGGCGATGCTGAAGGGAACTACACCGTCCTGGGCTTTCAGGAAGAGACTGAAGGGAACATAACGAACTACTTCATGGCCCCCGTGGCGGGCTTTCGTATGAGGGCTGAAGGGGAACTTCCGGTAAGTAAATTTAAAAACAAACACCTTTTTGATATGATTAGTAACCTTCAAATATATTTATCTACATTTTTAAATTCCTGATATTAACTTCACCGTCTTGTCTTGGTCGGGCGGGTGGAAAAACAAAAGTAAAGAATGACCCACTTCCCGTGATGTTATCGAGCTGAAATTTTGCACATAGACTTATGTTACCTAACAATACATTGTATCAAAATTTCATATCGATCAAATGTACCGTAATTAAATTAATGCACTTTTAGTTTATCTCTATGTATTTCTATCTTGCCGTCTGCTATTGTTCACCTCCATGCGTCACTGGAGTTCAGTCCAGCCATCAGTGTCCAGTCATTCCCCCCCCCCCCCGTTTACAGCAAGGGGAGTTCAATCATGCTCAGTCTGTAGACGTTTGTGGCGCGGTGCGTATAATAATAAACATAATCAATACTTGTAGTTCCGTGTGATATTAAAGGGATTTATATACACAAACATTGGTTTTACTGGTTGTTTCCTTGTTTTATTGAATGGATATATGTATGGTACTTGTGATGCCAGCAGACGATAATCTATTTGCATACTTAAAGTGCATTTTTCATGGTTTGTAAATAATACTATTAATAATATTTTTGGACGCAAATAATATTCTGTATAGAAGGAGCAACTGTAAATGTAATAGATACGATAAGATATAGCACATTTGAATACATAAGTGTTGTGTGGCGAAAAAAACAAAACTTAAAAGTAACACTTTATTAAGATCATAAACATCCAACAATGCATTTCATAGAAATGTATTAGATTATCTCGCTTTAAATCGTATTTTTATTTCCCTTATAAAACATTGAACATAAAAACAATAGACGTTTCGACGGGACAAATGAGGGGGAGGGGTGGATTCATTAAAACGAAATTAAAACTGATTTAGTAAATAGGTTAAAAAAATTATTTTGCATTTCATATTGAGTAGTTTTAGTTATGTATTAAAAATTAATAATTGTACAAGAAATGACTTTTTCCTTAATTTAAGTCTACTGGTTCTTTAAATCTAATTGGTAGTTGAGTGAACGTCTGAGTGACCGGCAGATTTCAGAGATGAGAGGAGGTTGGGGAAGGGGTTGGTCTTTGACTTTAAAAGACATTCACCTTCATCGTATTAAGGATGTAACATTCTTCGTGTTACTACTATCATTCTATCAAAGATGTTACATTCCTCGTTCCCATATGTTTCTCAAATTCTTTCTTGTCAACCCCTGATAGTCCATCCTGTCAACCAATGATAGTCCATCCTGTCAACCAATGACAGTCCATCCTGTCAACCAATGACAGTCCCTCCTGTCAACCAATGACAGTCCATCCTGTCAACATCTGGCTGTCTATCCTGTCAACCAATGACAGTCCATCCTGTCAACCAATGACAGTCCATCCTGTCAACAGCTGACAGTCCATCCTGTCACATACTGAAATTCGTTAAAATTTTCCCCCTTTCAGGAGTATCACATGCTGAACGGTTCTGTCATTAACTGGGTCAGTGGGTCACCACCCGTGGCTGAGCCACCTTGTGGATACCGGAAACAGAAGTGCATCCAAGCCAAATGTGAGTATTCAACTCAAATGTGATGTTTGTGGATACTGTAAAATAGAGGAGTATCCAAGCCAAATGTGAGTATCCAATTCGAATGTGATGTTTGTGGATACTGTAAAATAGAGGAGTATCCAAGCCAAATGTAAGTATCAAAGTCAAATGTGATGTTTGTGGATACTGTAAAATACAGGAGTATCCAAGCCCAATGTAAGTATCAAAGTCAAATGTGATGTTTGTGGATCCTGTAGACAGATCTGCACCCAAGCAAAAATGTGAGTATTAAAGTCAAATGTGCTACTTGTTATTACTGATAACTGGTGTTCGTTCAAGTAAAATAAAACTAAGTGGTTTTGTTTAACCGAACAGTGTCCGTTGAGAGAAATAATTCTACTGAGAATTGAATGACATGGGAGAAAAGACGATAGTTGAAAAGACGTACATACAGTCAACAACTCTGTGAGGAAAATACCCGGATTGTTCTTATTGACCAGGACACGTTAAAAAGTTCGGCAACTCCCGGGAACCCACAAGTCTTAGAAGAAGTTAATTATTCATAGACTTGTCATCGAGGCAAAGCTCTGGGTACTGAATTATACAGTTTCTTAGTTCAGTGCAGGGTTCATCATATTTAGATGGAGGCACCTTTCAACATACTTTACACCCCTCAGGGGAAGTACATTTTTAAAAAACAAAACTTTTAGCATGTGGTTGGCTGATTTGAAAGCACGCACAAACCTATGCAGATGTTGCCAACCATTATTTAGGAAATGTCAAATAAACTAGTGAAATAGGTCAGTGGTACTCAAAGTGGTTGCCACCGCCCCTGGTGAATTTAATGCAATTCAAAGAGGCTAAAAATGTTTGGCTGAATTTAGATGCCACCAACAGCGGGTCTCAAAAATTATGGGAGACACTTTTTATAATTTTAACTGCTGTATGATTTTATTCTTGGATAGTCAGTCATATATAAATGTCAAGATATGTCGGTGTCTTACTTATTTAAATCACGTTGTAAGTTGAAAATAGATAATAGCTGATCAAAGTCCACATACTTTCAAAAGCAGTATCACCATCTAGTAGAATTGTGTAGAATATGTGGACATCTTGCGAAACTATGTGGCCTAAGATTAATTTTGACATTTTGCAGAACTGTGTGTAACATATAAACTGACATCTTGCATAGGTGCGTAACCAGTGTGTTGGCGACTGTTTTGAAACTAGTGTGTAGCGCACGCCTTTAATAATATCGCTTGACCAAAGTGACGAAGCTTAAATGTAGACATCCGAGGAACAATAACTGAATGTTTCCCGAGGGAAACTCAAGAACCGCAAACTAATTGTATTCTCTACAACCAACCCATCCAGTACTTCGTTTATGCTGGTGTCATAGCCCTGCTTGCGGAAGGTACTAAAGACTTATCAAAGTGGTCTATCGAATTAGAAAATTGCATTATTAAATTACAAGCGGGGCTGGAAGTCAGAACAGTCAAACATATTAATGACCTTGGTAAGATAAAAAAGGACAGGGGCAGCAGATAAAATTAGGGACTAGACTTTTGAAAAAAGAAACCTTTCCAAATACTTAGGATCGCTACTAAACTAAACACATATTATGTAGACCTGAGATTAATCTCTTAAGGCCTTGGTTAATACTTGGGCAACCTGCTCCATCTGCTGAGCAGTCCCATATAACATTGTCTTCACGTGGGACTCTTTTGCCTCCCTTACCTCCCCGGCTATGTCTAGCGCGGGACAAGACGTCAGCAGGTGTGTGAACGTCTCAGAGGCTTGGTTGCAATGACGGCAGTTCGAGTCCCTGTTGTGGTCTAGCCGTTTAAAGTAAGAGTTGGTTGGGCAATGCTCAGTGCGCATTTGGGTTATTAAACTCTGGTTCCCTCGGTTTAGACCCCACCACTGGCCTGATCGACTCGTCCAGATCATGTTAGTGAATATCCCCCTAGCCGTCGTATTATCCTCCCACTCATGGTACCACTTTTCTCTAAAGTGGTCCATTAGCCAGGTCTTTGCCCTGAGATAGGTAACTGGAACATCTGGTTGGGGTTGGGCCGCTCCAGCTTTTGCCAGAGAGTCTGCTTTTTTGTTACCTTCGACATTCACGTGGCTTGGGATCCACTGCACTGTTACCTTATCACCAAGTCTTTTGAGCTTACCCACTTCTTCCAAATATCGCTACTAAATGAAAGGAATGAATTAATATCAGAAACTAAAGAAAGAATATCAGTCGGGAAGAGAGCACATCTTAGTTGTTAGACCAGCTGTAACATGACATGCGAGTGAAACTTGGACCCAAACAAAAACTGTAGAAAATCTGTTAAATACAAGGAAGTGATAAATTCTCAGGAAAATATATGGATTAACTAAAGATGGATACAGATGAGGAATACGAACACACCAAGAACTGTACAGTATATTTTTAGGATCCCACGACAGTAGCAGAATTGTTTTTAAAGGTAGAGGGGGAGGTGCCTAAAAAGAATGACGAATGACAGAGGAGCAAAGAGGAAAACGGCTCAAGGAAAGGCCTTGGCTTAGATGAATGGATGATATAGAGAAATACCTACAACTGGGCAACACAATCTGGAGAAGAGAGGCGTTGATAAGGACTGAGTGGAAGGAGGTGGTGAGGCAGGCCCAAGCCCTACATGGACTGTGGCGCCGCAGGGATGGATGGGTGGATGAATGAATGAATGCATGGATGGATCGATGGGTGAGTGGGTGGTTGAGTGACCAAAATGACTCAATGAAGACACTTGAGGGAGAAAAAGTATTTGAATTTTTAAAAAGATTTATCGCATCGTGCCTTACCGTACCATGTTGTACCTTACTGTACCATGTTGTACATTACCGTACCATGTTGTACCTTACTGTACCATGTTGTACCTTACTGTATCATATTGTACCTTACTGTACCATGTTGTACCTTACTGTACCATGTTGTACCTTACTGTACCATGTTGTACCTTACTGTACCATGTTGTACCTTACTATACCATGTTGTACCTTACTGTACCATGTTGTACCTTACTGTACCATATTGTACCTATGCTATATACCGAATAGTTAATATTATGCCGCATTGTACCATTTGACTTGGATTATCCACGGATCGCCACTTACGTTATATTTTGTTCAATGAATGCCATGAATGTTATTTTAAGTTTAAATTCTTCCTACGAAACACCGGTGACATTTTTTCATAATTTAAAATGCTTCGCTTCTGTCAGGCGAATCTGAAATAGATATGAAACGTTATTGGGGAACTTATGAGATATAACCCTCTAACATGGCTGAGAATGTGGAAGGCCCGGTTGTTTAGCTTACCCCTGTCATTAGAGCTTGTTTCACAACGGGAAGAGTTGTGTTTTCTTGAATCCTTTCTCTTCATGCTTAAAAAAAAAATCGTATCATATCTTTTAAATAATAATATTGTATCTCTTGCCGATACGGGCTACGGGGAAGAAAACGGGAATCATTTGGGTCCTCTTGAACTGTGTTCCATTCTGCCGCCTAATTCTATTTTATTTTTGGCGCCTCCTACTGTAAAAGTCTGGCAACTGAAATTTCGTAATTGTAGTAACTGCAAACGATTAATAATATTTTAATATTTTTTTTTTTGGTGCGGAAAGGTCTGTTTCAGAGATTTGTATACTCAACTGCTATTCTTAATGCCTATTCCCCTCACACAGCATTCTTCATTTCTTTATTGCGAGTATTCCTGTTTGTAAACAAACGAATTTCCACTCACAGAGGAATAGCACCAATGTTTAGAAAAAGAAAAAACCGGCTTGATAACTGACGAATCACACGAATCAACATTTCCAATATGTGACTAACAAACTTCATTAACCTAACACTGATAAACAAAACTTGTTAACCTTCATCTGAATTTCGAAATTCGAATTAATCTAGTCTTTCTTTTAATGTTGGATTTCTATAAATTGGGAAAAAAACTTAATCTAAAGCGTTAAGTCAGTGGTCAATGAGACTTTGTGGGCCCGCAGAACCGTTAAGTTAGTGGTCAGTGAGACTTTGTGGGCCCACAGAAACGTTAAGTTAGTGGTCAATGAGACTTTGTGGGCCCGCAGAACCGTTAAGTTAGTGGTCAATGAGACTTTGTGGGCCCGCAGAACAGTTAAGTTAGTGGTCAGTGAGACTTTGTGGGCCCGCAGAACCGTTAAGTTAGTGGTCAGTGAGACTTTGTGGGCCCGCAGAACCGTTAAGTTAGTGGTCAGTGAGACTTTGTGGGCCCGCAGAACAGTTAAGTCAGTGGTCAATGAGACTTTGTGGGCCCGCAGAACAGTTAAGTCAGTGGTCAATGAGACTTTGTGGGCCCGCAGAACCGTTAAGTTAGTGATCAATGAGACTTTGTGGGCCCGCAGAACAGTTAAGTCAGTGGTCAATGAGACTTTGTGGGCCCGCAGAACCGTTAAGTTAGTGGTCAGTGAGACTTTGTGGGCCCACAGAAACGTTAAGTTAGTGGTCAATGAGACTTTGTGGGCCC
>MUZC01000421.1:626285-638555 GCA_002072015.1 Radix auricularia | reverse complement strand
CAATGTTGGTAGAGATGTCACATTACAGTGTTGGTAGAGATGTCACATCGCAATGTTGGTAGAGATGTCACATTACAGTGTTGGTAGAGATGTCACATTACAATGTTGGTAGCGATGTCACATCGCAATGTTGGTAGAGATGTCACATTACAGTGTTGGTAGAGATGTCACATTACAATGTTAGTAGAGATGTCACATTACAATGTTGGTAGAGATGTCACATTACAGTGTTGGTAGAGATGTCACATTACAATGTTGGTAGAGCCCACACATTACAATGTTGGTAGAGCCGTCACATTGTAATGTTGGTAGAGCCCACACATTACAATGTTGGTAGAGCCGTCACATTGTAATGTTGGTAGAGCCGTCACATTTCAATGTTGGTAGAACCCTCAGACCGGTTCAGTCTCTTCAAACATCATCGGCTATCGTCATCTGTTTACTCCGTCAATCTCATCTATGAGATTATATTTCTAGTGTTAGAGAAACAAACGCTCGAAAATGTGTGTATTGACTTATTTAAATTTTGGTGGATATGGTACATTATTGTTGGTATGGACGTCACTGAAATTTGGTGGATATGGTACATTATTGTTTTTATGGACGTCACTGTAATTTTGGTGGATATTGTACATTATTGTTGGTATGGACGTCACTGTAATTTTGGTGGATATGGTACATAATTGTTTGTATGGACCTCACTGTAATTTTGGTGGATATTATACATTATTGTTGGTATAGACGTCACTAATATTTTGTTGTATATTGTACATTATTGTTGGTATAGAAAGAAAACTAATGTTGTTAAATACGGAACTGACATTGAGCCTTAAAAATATTTTTAACAATTTCATCACTTCTACACCAAGGTCATCTTTATTTAATTTAAAAATCTGATAACCTTTCCTACTACTTGGTAATTACACTAATGAGACACAATCTCTTGCAGACAAGGAAAAGTCATGCGTTAGCTGATATTTCCCTGCTTTACTCTCCCTTTACGAGTTGTGGCAGACAATTGTTTTTGTAAATATATTAGAGAGATAAAGAAAAATCGATACCTTTTAAAGAAAGGAAGTATGCTTCAATCAAAAAATGTTAACGCCAAATTAAGGCGCCACTATGGTAATGTGTAAGTCACAGTTGCATTTTAAATTTCTAAATTTTCCATTTATAATGCGAAGTTATTGATTGGCATGAGACACTGTATATCCCTAGCTTTTCATTTGTCTCGGTTTCAGTTGAAGAGTTTCTCCCCCCACCTCACTCGCCATTACAAAACGTAGATTCATACACTTGGGATAAAAGAAACAACTCATGATTTTGATATGCTACACTATTAACATAATCGTATGTGACCCAATCACACATTAGCCTACCACACTATTACCCTAACCCAGAATACCCTACCACACTATCACCCTAACCCAGAATACCCTACCACCCTATTACTCTACCAAACACCACCGTATCATAATATTACCCTACCACACGATACCCTGCACCACAATACCCTCCAAAACTATTACCCTACGACGATATTATCCTATCACACTATTACCTGATCACACTATTACCTGATCAAACTATTACCCTACCACGCCATTACATTACCAGACAATACCCTACCACACAATACCCTACCACACGATACCCTACCACACAATACCCTACCACACAATACCCTACCACACAATACCCTACCACACAATACCCTACCACACAATACCCTACCACACTAGTACCCTACCACACAATACCCTATCACACAATACCCTACCACACAATACCCTACCACACTAGTACCTTACCACACAATACCCTACCACACAATACCCTACCACACTATTACCCAACCATACTATTACCTTACTTCCAAACTCAAGGTTTGAAAAAATAATGAAAAACGTTTGGAAATGAGATGAACATTTGATTAAACAAAATCAGCTGTAAAGTTCAAACAAAGCGGGTGTTGGCGTTTTCTTCAGATTAGCCTGAACAAAACTAAAGGAATCGTAGATAGTAAGCTAAACCAAGTGTGTGTCCGCAAAGAAAAAAAAAGAATTTGAATGGGGGGAAAAAATTGTTTCGATGTGAAATTGGTGAGGAATGCTATTGCTACCAAACACTTAAACACAAAGAAACATAGACTCATCAACAGAAACAGTCCCATAGATAGAAAAATAGACTCACAGGCACATAGAAACATAGACTAATAGCTACATAGAAACATAGACTCATAGCCACATAGAAACATAGACACATAGAAACATAGGCAGATGACAATATATACGCACATTCGGCAAGCAGGCCTTTATGCAAGGTGTAATTTTATGATAGCCTGATCCATCTCGGTGGTGAGCGATTATCTGTTTAAGTTCCTTTAAAATGATTGACTTTTTCAGAGGTGTTTCCATGAAAAAAGGATATTCCTCAATTATGTTTGTAGTGTTAAAATAAAATATTATTTGAAAGGAAGTGACATGAGTTACTGTTAAGTAAAGTTGAGTTAAGTGAGAGGAAGGGACATAATTGGAAGTTTTGTAAAGTTGAATTAGGTGAGAGAAGGGGACATAAGTGATAGTTTTGTAATGTTGAGTTAAGTGAGAGGAAGGGACAAAAGTGATAGTTTTGTAAAGTTGAATTAGGTGAGAGAAGGGGACATAAGTGATAGTTTTGTAATGTTGAGTTAAGTGAAAGGAAGGGACATAAGTGATAGTTTTGTAATGTTGAGTTAGGTGAAAGGAAGGGACATAAGTGATAGTTTTGTAATGTTGAGTTAAGTGAGAGGAAGGGACATAAGTGATACTTTAGTAAAGTTGAGTTAAGTGAGAGGAAGGGACAAAGGTGATAGTTTTGTAATGTTGAGTTAGGTGAGAGGAAGGGACATAATTGATAGTTTTGTAATGTTGAGTTAAGTGAGAGGAAGGGACATAAATGATAGTTTTGTAATGTTGAATTAGGTTAAAGGAAGGGACATAACTTTAAGTCATGTCACGTCAACACCAGAGGGCGCTTCGTTTCCGCCATTTCCAGAAACGTTATTAAATATGGAAATTCGTTTAACTTTTTTCATATAAAATTTGACAAGCTATTTTTTTTTTTTTTTTAAAATCTAGATAGTAACCTCGCCCTCAGCTTATTTCAAATTTCGACATTGCTGACAAGGTGAAGGGGAACCAACTGACATTTAGTTTTATTGGTAGGGAAATCAACCTCTTGTCATTCCGTGGAGAGATCGCATTAGATGAAGAACAATTGTACGTTATGCCAAGGCTTTTACCGTGATTCCACGAGTTACGCAATTCTGGTGAATTGTGAATGTCGGTCGAGACACACACACGCCTACTCTGCGATACATTTAATTTACTTAGTAACGCAAGGCGCATGAATTTCATGACACTAAAAGATTTAATTTGCATTTTCTATCAATTTTGGTGGGGGGGGGGGGGGGGTTATACTCTCTTGACGTCCATTAGTCTATTGATCGCATTCTTGCAAATGTTCAGTAAAGTGAATTCACTCATTTTGAGCTAACGTTTAGATTTCAAGTTGAAATGTATCCTAATTCCTCAAATGTTGCGAAGAGAAAAAGCTTTAAAGTGAGATTCATGTACAGCAGCTAGACTGCGGCTAATCCGAGCTTTTACCTTGTAGTACATTGTTGCACTGTCTAAATCCTCGGGCAAAGTGCTTCCTACGCCTACTCACGTCATTAGGTTTCAATACTAACCGTAGACGGATGTAGGGAAATATGAAGTTAGAGATGAACTATAATATTAACATTCGTGGTGGTTTTTTTTTTTTTAGCTCAATGAACTTATAATCTTTTTTTCCCTTGATCCCCTGGGCGAAATTAAAGGCTCTAGGCGCAATTAGCAAGTGGGACCGGGTGATTCGATACGTGTTTGTCAGCTTGTTAGTAAAAGTCCACTGTACGATTTTTTTTCACTGTCAGTCTTTTCCACTACCAGTCTACTTCTAGTCTGTTCTACTGCAATTCTACTACTAGTCTAATCTACTGCTAGTCTGTTCCACTGCTAGTATACTGCTAGTCTTTTCTACTACCAGTCTACTGGTTGTCTGTTCTACTGTCAGTCTGTAACTCTGATAGCATGCTGCACTGCAAGTATTCTCCACTGTTTTATCTATTCGGCTTCAATTCCGTTCCATTGTCTGTCTGTTCTACTGCCAGTGTGCTTAATGATTAGTCTGTTACTTGGATAGCCTTCTCCACTTCAAGAATCCTCTACTGCCTGTCTGTTCCACTACTAGTCTGCTCCATTGCCAGTCCGTTCCTCTGCCTGTCTGTTCCACTACCAGTCTAAACCAATTCAAGTCTGTTCCACTACCAGTCTGTTCCACTTCCAGTATATTCCACTGATAGTGTGTTCCATTGCCAGTCTGTTCTTTTGGCAATCTGTTCCACTGAAATTCTGTTCCATTTTCAATTTGTTTCACTGATTTTTATCCCAGGTCATAAATCCACCCAAGATCCCTAAGGGGTTTTAAATTAACATTTACATTAAAAAGATAAACGTATTTTCTGGTCACGACTTTATTTTCGTATCGCCATTTCAGTAAGTCACTAAAAGGAAAGTGACAGCTCCATGGTTAACAAATGACGTATCAACCCAAATTCAATATCTAAAAATAATCCCAGTTTAGATAAGTGACCCAGGTTTAGAGAGTTTTGTATTTAGGGCTATGGAGGAGCTGTCGTGGTTAGCACATTTTTGGTTGGATTTGTTTAAAGGCTATTCAACCTAGACGACTCCCTTTCCCTCCTCCGATAGACATAGCCCCTGGTACGTCACGTGGTCTATTAAACCCACAAATATCTTATATATCTCGACACAAAACTTGAGCATGTTTCTCTTTATCGTTTTTTTAAAAAATATCTAGTCGGAAGGAACCCTGGTTGACTGCTTACTAAATTGCCATGGTGACTAAAACAAATAACAAAAGGAAAAATGTCATAATAAAATGACAAACATTTAACAGATCACGAATTGAATAAAACAATGTCATAAAAATAAAAGCCAATGTCACTCATTCTGTAACGCTAAGGGACATAACCAGCAATTTTTTTAATTTAAAAAAATATAGACGTTAAAATCATAAACATTTTGGTTTCGAGATTAACTGAGCGTGTGGTGTTTCTCGTGGTAAAATATTATAAGACGTCATTGATTGAGCTTATTATTCTTTTTATTGAGCTCATTCACATACCAATTTTTGGTTGTTGGACACACCGATTCGAACATATGCAATAACATTCACTTATGTTACTTGGGCTTTTCAAAAAAAGTGTGTTCCGTATGCCCCGTAACAATCCAGTCTGTAATATATGAGAATATGAGAGCCCGCCACTAATAAGTGAAGTGAATTTGTTGTGTGTCGTCACCAGGAACTGGAGATATGAGCAGGAAATAGCCGGTCTTCTCTGGAAGATAGACTCCAACGCTATCCAATGCAGTGATGCCACGTCAGGGAGGTGGGACCGGAAGCTGCTCACAGACGACAATGACAACTCGGCGAATTGCGTGAGTTGATTTATGTGCCTAAGTGGACATTGAAATGGGACCTGTTGTTTACGTGTCCTAGTAAATCTTGAAACGACCCTGTTGTTTTTGTGGCCTAGTGAATGTGGCAATGGTGCCTGTTGCTTATGCGGCTAAGCGAGGGTTGTTTTTTGTTTTAAAAATAACGACTTTCACCTTTCAGCTTTTATGTTATTTCATGTTGTTCTTGTTCAACAAACACGATTATTTGCCAATAGTTATTTTATTATTTATTTTCCCCTTTAGATAATATATCAAAATAGTATTTAGTTTCTTTTAATATAAATTTCGGGCAAAATTTATAAGATGCAACACTTTTATTTTGTTCTGATTCATGGCCTCATCACTACCTATGAATCTTTATTCCGTTTGCACATGTGAGGCTTTCACAGACTGAACTTCGTATACCACTTGCACCTTTAAAGCTTGCACAGTCTCAACATCTTATCCCACTTGTACCATGTGCACAAGCAATCTCACCATGTTATCCCACTTGTACCATGTGCACAAGAAATCTCACCATGTTATCCCACTTGTACCATGTGCACAAGCAGTCTCAACATGCGCACCTTACCCTACTTGTACCATGTGCGCAAGCAGTCTCAACATATTATCCCACTAGTACCATGTGCACAAGCAGTCTCAACATGCGCACCTTACCCTACTTGTACCATGTGCACAAGCAGTCTCAACATGCGCACCTTACCCTACTTGTACCATGTGTGCAAGCAGTCTCAACATCTTATCCCACTCTCACACTATTGACTGGTAAAGTCTAAACATCTTATCCTATTAATTTGTCTTAGTACAGAAATACTGAACATTGAAAATAAATTCACTGCAAACGCTATAATTGAAACCAATCGAATTACATAAACGTTTGTGTCATTTCCATTGAACTTTAACTGTGGGCCGAGCTACTGTTAATTATGCGAATATTTTATTTTCAACCACTAGTTCGTCACCAAAGCATTGTTTCAGTGATGAATTATCACCTATATTGCATATAAAGCTTGAGGACCCCGTTACCGGGAACATTCATACTCATATATCAACTTACTTTAATATCATAGTGTAAGGTAACCGCCTACTCGGCTAGTCATTTGTGTGTTGTTTTTTTTTAATCAACTCTATTCTCAACCGTTTTATCCAGGGTCTCAGCATGGTCTCTATGGAATCCAGAAACACGTACGCACAAGTGTACACGTACATAGGCAAGTACAAGGGGCAAACGGTGGCACTGAAGACGTTCAAGACCAACAGTTCGGATCTTACCAGGGGAGATAAACGGGAGATGAAACTGGTGAGTTATTTATTTGGGCAAACTTCTGAGATATTAAACTGGTGAGTTATCTATTTGGGCAAACTTCTGAGATAACAAAACTGGTGAGTTATCTATTTGGGCAAACTTCTGAGATAACAAAACTGGTGAGTTATCTATTTGGGCAAACTTCTGAGTTATGAAACTGGTGAGTTATCTATTTGGGCAAATTTCTGAGATAACAAAACTGGTGAGTTATCTATATGGGCAAACATCTGAGATGATAGATTTCCCTCAAATATATCACAAAATAAATTCCACTAACTTTCATTATAATGCTTTCATATTATTATTTATTTTTTTATCCTTAGTGTTTGATCATTGAAGTGTGTTTTGTGTTGCTAACATTTTTATTCGGTGGTTAAAATGCAGCGTTCAAATATAACATTCTTTTTTAATACACTTTTATGTAGCACTGTCATAGAGTTTTGATGACACTTACAATATAAGTTATACATGTCACTGTTTCGTCTGTTGTCGTGTCAGATGCGGGACATGAGACACACGAACGTCAACTCTTTCATCGGTGCCTGTATGGAGTCGTCTGTCTTGACTCTGGTCACCGCCTACTGCGTCAAGGGCAGTTTACAGGTAAGCTGACGTCATTGTCGAGATTCCCAAACAATTTAGACCAGGAATATTTATTATTGACCGATAGATTCTGCCTTTCAAGAATACTTTATATTATATAGATATGTTTTAAATGTTTATCTTTTCCATTCAAGCAAATATTTCATGAACATGAAAAATTCTTGCTTATAGGGCTGTCCTAGTGTGACGAATACAGAAATATTGGGGCATATAAGTACACTTTTTGGGGACGAATTTCATAAAAGAAATTTTAAAAATGATACAAATCAATATGTAAATGCAGGTATATTGAAAATTATATCTTATGAGCTATTTGTTAATTCTTCGTTAATTTAAGACAGCTTATTGGACTTCAAAAAGAAAAATCAGTTTCACAATTGTACAATGCTACCAATTTTTAGAGCTTATTGATTTGACTGTATTTATGCTTAAAAAATTGTTCCGCTAAAATGTAATCTAAAAATAGAACAGTACTCATTGAGCTATAACGTTTTCCAGTTTAGAAATGACTAACGATATTGCACATCTCAGTGTGGTGGCATAGTGCAGCGCCGTGCGGGTGTGCACACTATTACATATATATTGTCTGCGCCTTGCTTGCTCTTCTTTCTGACGATTTATATAGTCTAGATTACTCTAGGCCAGCGTTTGTCAACCGATGTTCCGCGGCACAGTAGTGCCGCGACATGTTTCCTGGTGTGCCGCGGGATATTCCTATTCAAGAGAATTAGTTTATATATATATATATATATATATATATATATATATATAGTCAATATAGGCACAGAGGTACATTTTTTAAACATTTTATAGTGGTGGTGTGCCTCGGGATTTCTTTTCATGAAAAAAGTGTGCCACGGCACAAAAAAGGTTGAAAAACACTGCTCTAGATGGATATGTATATGCATGCTTGTCATTAGATTATCTTTCCATCCTTTAAAGCTTAAGGCAGTTTACGTCAAATACAGAATTGTATGGCGTTTGTGTGTTCCATAACTTACGTCAAAGAACTTGAGAATGCATCAAAGACTAATTCACATGGTTTACTTTATCCAGATCAGCTATTTATAGTAACAATCTAGAAGGACTAAATATTTTATGGAAAAAAAACATATTTGCTAGACAAACCAACAAAATTTAATTAGTTTTTTTAAAATAAATAATACAATAAGATAAGTTTTAAATCAAAACAAAAATATTGTTATTAACACGCTTCGACCCTCATATTGATTAACCAAATACGACTTGAATTGTTTTCAAATTTTTAAATAGCTTAACGCTTTAAAGTATCGTAATGAGCTCGATATTATTATATAAGCATCAAACTACGATGACAGCTTGTATAATCAAAGCTTAATCGATAATATCTTCCGTTTTGTTCTTCTTTTTTAATTATTTTTTTTCCTGAATATTATGTACCATATATAAGCTCTAACATCTTTTATAATATTCCATAAAATGTACGATAAAGTCAAACTTTTAGAGATGTCTTTTACAGGTACAATTCTTATTTTATAATTCTGTATTTCCTTTTTAATACTTAAAACTCTTTCAAAATAACGAAATGTTCACAAACACCAAGGATCTACTTGTAGATAATGCAACAAACCAAACCTAACAGGCTGATCTCTCTTCTTTCACTGTCTGTCAGACTTAACGCATTTCCTCTACGACCTTTCTATTGTCTCAGTAACTCTATTTTCTGTCTGATTGTGGACACATTTCGTGCTTATGTGGTTACTGCCCTTTTGGATCAAATATAGGAAACTTTCGCTTTGTTCTGGCAATCTTCAGCATCAGTAAATTGATGTACACTTATCGCGCTATATCTCAAATGAAGCAATTTACCCTAAACACGTTTTAAAGCTACGAATGTATCGATGTTTTATAGGCGTTTTTAAAACCTTACAAATATTTGAAATAAATCTAAGCAACAAACAACAACAACAAAAATATGTACACTTATATGTTTAGTTAAATCGCTTTGTTCAGTTAGTTGATATAACTGTAACTTTGCAATAACTTGCATGCATTCATATTACAGAAAACCCAAACAAAATATGCCCAAAAATGTTGTGCAATGAAAACAATAAATTTAAGCTTAACTATATTTAGTTTACTAATACAACAGTGAACGTTTCGGCTAATGTCTTCAGCGGTACAGTTAACATACAGCATTACATAATTACTAAAATTATATTAAAATTTTAATGATATGCTATATCAAGAAACATAGGTAGGTATGGATAAAAAGAAAGGAAAAACAAATAAACATATAAACAGAATAAAAGAAAAATAAGGAAGTGCCAAAAGTTAACGCGAAAACCACAGCGGGAAAAAGATTCTACAGCTAGGTAAAATTGTGAATTTGGTTAAATCCATGCGTAGTATGGCTGCGGAAATTAACGATTAATTTCTCGAATAATTTTTAACGATTAGAATTTTTTACGATTAATCGACCCACCACTTGTAAACGTACTGGAAGACAAAAAGTAAAATATTTCTGTCGATAAATATAAATTTTCGGACGATTACACGAACATTTTGTTTTCAAACTATTGACTGACGTGAATGTTCAAAATATTGATAAAGGTTATTGTGTCCATTGAGAGAAATCGTTTGCCTACCACGCAATGTTCCCTCTAAGACTAATCTTCATTGGTCCGTGTGCAAAGTTGCACAACGCCCATTTTTTGTGCAATATTTTACAAAATTTGTTGCGCGGTGATTCTAAACTCATGCGTGGAGTCGGTCTAATATCTGCGCAGCCACGCTGCTTCAAAGGAACATTGCTACCATTGTTAAAACACTTCGCTTACACATCACCTGCAAACCAAACACCCACTACAGTATGAGAAACTTGAGCTGAGACAATCTAAAGCTGTGTGAGCGATTGTTCAGCTCGGCTGGTTGTATTGTAAATAAGACCCGCTCTTCGCTTGAACCAAATAATGTCAAAACACTTGTCAGTTTGCGTAGTTGGTTAAAAGATGTCATATAAAGAAGACATTCCAAGGTTATTTTTATTTTCGAAAAGTTCGTTTAATAAATGTTACTGATGACAACATAAATTTCAATTTGTGGCATTCTAAATTATCGAATAATTAATCGTTAATTTTTCAAAAGTTAACGATTAAATTTAAATTAATCATGAGCAGCCCCTATTTGGAGCCAACGTATCAAATTGTCTTCTAAATCTAAGGCATTTTCCGTGTAGGTCCCATCAAGGGTTATTACTTGCATATAAACTACCAGTAACTGCAATATCAGAAAATCCGTCATGGTCAACACTGTTGAAGTGTTTAGACACATGAGATAGAGTCTGTTTGTTCTCTAAACCAATCTCCAAGACGACGACCTGTCTCACCCAAGTAGATTTTATTGCACCTCTGGCAAAGAACCGCATAAATCGCGTTGCGGCTTGTGCAAGGGAACTCATCTTCTATTTTAAATGTTGCAAAAGGAAAAGAAATGTCAATTTCAAACACATATGGGAAAGTATTGTGTAGGTTACGGTTGCAACCACAAACAGTTATTTCGTCTAATGTACTAACATGACCAAACCCTGTGTTTTCCGGTCTGTGTAAGATAACAATATCATTGGCCAATCACTTTGTTGGCCAAGTCTGTATGTCAAAAGAATAGGTTGGCCAATCACTATGTTGCCCACTCGACTACGTCACGAATATTGATCAGTTCTGGCTCGGAATGTAGGCCAACGGCGCGTGACTTATTGAAGGCCAAAAGCCCCCCCCCCCNCAACCCTTACATTCATCTTGTGTCGTCAATTACACAAGTTACTTGTTTGTTTGAGAAAAATACTTGGGTATTGATTTATTCTGGATGCTTAAAAGAGCGAGAAACCTTGACTAGGAGCTGTGGGGAGCAAATAAAACAAGAGTTCCAATACACTGGCTCCAGCAAGCGCCTGTCTGTGGCTTTTTGTAAAGCTGTATATTTTTATGGGGGGGGGGGTGGCTATTCAAAATTCAAAATGAAACCTTTTTTTTATTTTTTATAAATGTCCTTTGTTCTTCAATGGTATTAGAACAAATTCAATGGCATTGGAACAACTTCAATGCCATTATAGCAATTTTTCAATGGTAGTGGAACAACTTCAATGGTATTGGAACAACTTCAATGGTATTGGAACAACTTCAATGGTATTGGAACAACTAAAGTGGTATAGAACAACCTTAATGACATTGGAACAACTTCAATGGTATTGGAACAACTACAGTGATATTGGAACAACTACAGTGGTATAGAACAACTGTGGATTATATTTAGTTTTAGAAGTCTAGTTAATTAATTAATCCCATTTTTTAAAAGATCATTAGACTTGAATAAGTCCTGTAGATATACATCAAACTTACAACACTAAATAAGCTAAGATGAGCCCTATTGATACACCCTAAATTTTAAGACTCAATAGATTTTGATTAGTCCTAGAGATACAACACAAAGATATATTAATACAACCCTCAGATTGACAAAAGAATAAAAACACCTTCCTTATTCCATAACATGAAAGAACAAACATACAAATTCTCGTTTTTCCAGTCCGGAATTCGGGAGTGGTATGGGTTGCCTGAAGAAACCAGAAAAAACGAACACTTTATCAAGATTCAAAACTCTATTAAGAAAGCAGGACTAGACGCAAACCATTGATAAACCTAGGTCGCAATAATCTTCTGTCTGTATTAGCTATAAGCAGGAGCTCAACCTAAACATGTAAGACTCATAGACTTGGGTTAGCTTAATTAAGTAGTAACTTCAAACTTTGGGGGGGGG
>MUZC01000421.1:594340-617621 GCA_002072015.1 Radix auricularia | reverse complement strand
GTGAATGTTTGTGTGTAAGTGAATGTTTGTGAGTGTATGTGAATGTTTATGTGTAAGTGAATGTTTGTGAGTGTAGGTGAATGTTTGTGTGTAAGTGAATGTTTGTGTGTAAGTAAATGTTTATGAGTGTAGGTGAATGTTTGTGTGTAAGTAAATGTTTGTGTGTAAGTGAATGTTTGTGAGTGTAGGTGAATGTTTGTGTGTAAGTGAATGTTTGTGTGTAAGTGAATGTTTGTGTGTAAGTGAATGTTTTGTGTAAGTGAATTTTTGTGTGTAAGTGAATGTTTGTGTGTAAGTGAATGTTTGTGTGTAAGTGAATGTTTGTGTGTAAGTGAATGTTAGTGTGTAAGTGAATGTTTGTGTGTAAGTGAATGTTTGTGAGTGTAGGTGAATGTTTGTGTGTAAGTGAATGTTTGTGTTTAAGGTGAATGTTTGTGTGTAAGTGAATGTTTGTGTGTAAGTGAATGTTTGTGTGTAAGTGAATGTTTCTGTGTAAGTGAATTTTTGTGAGTGTAGGTGAATGTTTGTGTGTAAGTGAATGTTTGTGTGTAAGTGAATGTTTGTGAGTGTAGGTGAATGTTTGTTTGTAAGTGAATGTTTGTGAGTGTAGGTGAATTTTTGTGAGTGTAGGTGAATGTTTGTGTGTAAGTCAATGTTTGTGTGTAAGTGAATGTTTGTGAGTGCAGGTGAATGTTTGTGTGTAAGTTAATGTTTGTGTGTAAGTGAATGTTTGTGAGTGTAGGTGAATGTTTTTGAGTGTAAGTGAATGTTTGTGTATAAGTGAATGTTTGTGTGTAAGTGAATGTTTGTGTGTAGGTGAATGTTTGTGTGTAAGTGAATGTTTATGAGGGTCAGTGAATGTTTGTGTGTAAGTGAATGTTTGTGAGTGTAGGTGAATGTCTGTGTGTAAGTGAATGTTTGTGTGTAAGTGAATGTGTGTGAGTGTAAGTGAATGTTTGTGTGTAAGTGAATGTTTGTGAGTGTAGGTGAATGTTTGTGAGTGTAAGTGAATGTTTGTGTGTAAGTGAATGTTTGTGAGTGTAGGTGAATGTTTGTTTGTAAGTGAATGTTTGTGTGTAAGTGAATGTATGTGAGTGTAGGTGAATGTTTGTGTGTAAGTGAATGTTTGTGTGTAAGTGAATGTTTGTGAGTGTAGGTGAATGTTTGTGTGTAAGTGAATGTTTGTGAGTGTAGGTGAATGTTTGTTTTTAAGTGAATGTTTGTGTGTAGGTGAATGTTTGTGTGTAAGTGAATGTTTGTGAGTGTAGGTGAATGTTTGTGTGTAAGTGAATGTTTGTGAGTGTAGGTGAATGTTTTTGTGTAAGTGAATGTTTGAGAGTGTAGGTGAATGTTTGTGTGTAAGTGAATGTTTGTGTGTAAGTGAATGTTTGCGAGTGTAGGTGAATGTTTGTGTGTAAGTGAATGTTTGTGAGTGTAGGTGAATGTTTGTGTGTAAGTGAATGTTTGTGAGTGTAGGTGAATGTTTGTGTGTAAGTGAATGTTTGTGTGTAAGTGAATGTTTGTGAGCGTAGGTGAATGTTTGTGTGTAAGTGAATGTTTGTGTGTAAGTGAATGTATGTGAGTGTAGGTGAATGTTTGTGTGTAAGTGAATGTTTGTGAGTGTAGGTGAATGTTTCTGTGTAAGTGAATGTTTGTGAGTGTAGGTGAATGTTTGTGTGTAAGTGAATGTTTGCGAGTGTAGGTGAATGTTTGTGTGTGTAAGTGAATGTTTGTGAGTGTAGGTGAATGTTTGTGTGTAAGTGAATGTTTGTGAGTGTAGGTGAATGTTTGTGTGTAGGTTAATGTGTGTGAGTGTAGGTGAATGTTTGTGTGTAAGTCAATGTTTGTGTGTAAGTGAATTTATGTGAGTGTAGGTGAATGTTTGTGTGTAAGTGAATGTTTGTGAGTGTAGGTGAATCTTTGTGCGTAAGTGAATGTTTGTGTGTAAGTGAATGTTTGTGAGTGTAGGTGAATGTTTGTGCGTAAGTGAATGTTTGTGTGTAAGTGAATGTTTGTGAGTGTAGGTAAATGTTTGTGAGTGTAGGTTAATGTTTGTGTGTAAGTGAATGTTTGTGTGTAAGTGAATGTTTGTGAGTGTAAGTGAATGTTTGTGTGTAAGTGAATGTTTGTGTGTAAGTGAATGTTTGTGAGTATAGGTGAATGTTTGTGTGTAAGTGAATGTTTGTGAGTGTAGGTGAATGTTTGTGTGTAAGTGAATGTTTTTGTGTAAGTGAATGTTTGTGAGTGTAGGTGAATGTTTTTGAGTGTAAGTGAATGTTTGTGTGTAGGTGAATGTTTGTGTGTAAGTGAATGTTTGTGTGTAAATGAATGTTTGTGTTTAGGTGAATGTTTGTGTGTAAGTGAATGTTTGTGAGGGTCAGTGAATGTTTGTGTGTAAGTGAATGTTTGTGAGTGCAGGTGAATGTTTGTGTGTAAGTGAATGTTTGTGTGTAAGTGAATGTTTGTGAGTGTAAGTGAATGTTTGTGTGTAAGTGAATGTTTGTGAGTGTAGGTGAATATTTGTGTGTAAGTGAATGCTTGTGAGTGTAGGTGAATGTTTGTGTGTAAGTGAATGTTTGTGTGTTTGTAGGTGAATGTTTGTGTGTAAGTGAATTTTTGTGTGTAAGTTAATGTTTGTGTGTAAGTGAATGTTTGTGAGTGTAGTTGAATGTTTGTGAGTGTAGGTGAATGTTTGTGTGTAGGTTAATGTGTGTGATTGTAAGTGATTGTTTGTGTGTAGGTTAATGTGTGTTAGTGTAAGTGAATGTTTGTGTGTAGGTTAATGTGTGTGAGTGTAGGTGAATGTTTGTGTGTAAGTGAATGTTTGTGTGTAAGTGAATGTTTGTGAGTGTAGGTGAATGTTTGTGTGTAAGTGAATGTTTGTGAGTGTAGGTGAATGTTTGTGCGTAAGTGAATGTTTTGGTGTAGGTTAATGTGTGTGAGTGTAAGTGAATGTTTGTGTGTAGGTTTATGTGTGTGAGTGTAAGTGAATGTTTGTTTGTAGGTTAATGTGTGTGAGTGTAGGTGAATGTTTGTGTGTAAGTGAATGTTTGTGTGTAAGTGAATGTTTGTGTGTGTAGGTGAATGTTTGTGTGTAAGTGAATGTTTGTGAGTGTAGGTGAATGTTTGTGAGTGTAGGTCAAGGGCCGGGAAATCATAGCTCGCGAGCCAAATGTGGCTCTATTGATTGCTGCAACTGGCTCTCAGACAAATGTTCGATTATTTAAAAATGTTTATTCAGATTCCTTTGTATAGGATAACATATTAATTGCATTTTTTTAAAAAAAAAACAGCGTAATAAAGTTATTACAAATAATTCAAAGACTTAATTATTGTATTTTTACTGTTGAAATTACCAACAAAATGCCACAAATGTACTTTCATTTTTAGTTTTAAACATAATGTATGGCTCTCACGGATTTACTTTTCAAAATGTGTAGTGTTTATTGCTCTCTCAGACATAAAGTTTCCGACCCCTAGTGTTTGAGAATGTTTGTCATGACGTTACAGAGTTGTTTTTTTCTACCTTTCTTGATGACTACACATAAATTTCCTACAATAATAAATACAAAACACTATGATGTTTTATGATTGTATTGATATACTTTGGATGCTTTAAACTTTAAAGCATGTCTAACAATATTTGAAAAAAAAATATATACTGTTTAAGAACAGACTTTTATCATGGTTGGTTAAATGTTCGTAAGGAGAAAGAGGAAAATGTTACATTTGTTTATGATGAATACAGGGTAAATGTATGCAGAACAAAAGAATGAGCTGCAACAACAAGAGTCGTGGTGCAGAATCAAAATCAATCAGTTGAAAACAAAATGTTAGGAATTTGTATTGAGATAGAGGTTGTAGGGATAGTGGAGAAATAAGTGATGTTAATAAGAGGGTATTAAGAATAGTAGATGGAAGGAAACGATTTTCAATAATGTTGTGAAATATGTCCAATTATTACGTGATGCTCAACGATCATATGTAACATGTCCCATTGTTACAGTTATCGTTAATCGGGTCATCTGCAACACCAAGGAATCAAAACCATTTAGGCCAGACACCTCCATATTGACATGTGATGCCTACGTCATCGATTTGATTAACTCCTGCTGGGCAGAGGACCCTACCTTACGACCTAATTTTCACATCATCTGGAACTGGCTGAAGCCAATGAGAACTGGCATGTAAGTAGAGTGTGGGGGGGGGGTCTCTATCAGTTTGATCTCGACTGGCATGGCTAGAAGATAGAACTTCTTAACATTCCTGCTAGAGTAAATTAAGTCATCCAATCCCAGCTAGAATAGATTGAAGACATCCCATCCCAGCTAGAATGGATTAAAGGCATGATAGGCATCCCGCCTAAATAGAACGATGAAACGCTAGGTCTTCTGTTATATATTTGACTGTTCTGTGTTTGGTATTGTTGGAATGTATTGGTCAAAGATTTACTTTTTGAACTACAACTCTTTTATTTGAACTCATTGTCGGTTAAGGAAGAGGAACATATTTGACCACATGCTTGGAATGATGGAGAAATACCAGGAGCATCTGGAGGAACTGGTTGATGAACGGACCGGTCAACTCACTGAAGAAAAGAAGAAAACGGAAACTTTGTTGTACAGAATGTTACCCAGGTGCAAACAGTTTTTTGTTTATTTTTTTATTTATTTTTTTTTTTGTATTTGTTTTTGTGTTTTTTTTGTAATCACGTTTTGAACACTCAAGTTTCGTAAACACAAGTTTCGTACACACAAGTTGTGTACGAATATTTACTCATATAAAGTAGCCAAATGACTCGAATCTCGTCAAAAGTTTTCCAGTCTACTAAAATGAAAATAACTTTAGTCGTTTTATTGTAAACACGGTATTGGAGATTTCAAACAACCTGACAATGTATGTTATTAGCGTCGGGTTTTCGATGCTCAGTGAGACATGTTACACTTCATCACTGAATTCACTGACCATGCCTGTGGACATCTAATAATTGACTGACCCGATTATCATTATGTCCTTCCCAGATCTGTTGCTGATCACCTCAAAAAGGGAGAGGCGGTTATACCTGAGGCCTTTGATGCAGTGACCATTTATTTCAGTGACATTTGTGGCTTCACCTCTTTGTCTGCGGAAAGCACTCCTATGCAAGCAAGTCTATAAATTCTTTACTTTGCATTTAGATCAACAGGTGGCAACATAATTTCGATATTTGTGTTGGTCATTGAAAACGTGTGATTATTTGTGTTTCCTGTTATCAAATGCAGCATCGTTACAATAATATAGCTCATTAACCCTTTTTATCAATTATATATTGCATAGAGAATTTGAACTTTATAAGTCTTATAATACTGGTCAATAATGGTAAATATACGCAAGAGCGGTGCCTGAAAAATGTAAGAACAAGGAACTAAACCAAAAACCCCATGCTCATTCTGTTGTGTCCTGTGGTTCGCAGATTGTTGACATGCTTAACGATCTGTACACGTGTTTTGACTCCATCATCAAGAACTTTGACGTGTACAAAGTGGAGACGATTGGTGACGCCTACATGGTAGTGAGTGGTCTGCCCATTCGAAACGGCAATCTCCATGGCGCGGAGATAGCGTCCATGTCATTGGCTTTATTGACGGCCATCAAATCCTTCACCATCAGGCACAAACCTGAGGAAATGCTTAAACTTAGGATAGGAATTCATTCAGGTAACATCAGTGGGTGCTTCTAGTCCAGTGACGAGCCAACTTTCCAGGTTTAGGGCGGCATCAGGGGATCATTAAATGTGTAAGGCCCTAGCCAATAAATTTTGCCTCAGTTTTAAGGCATAAAATGTTGAAATTAACTGATTGATTTGTGAAATCAACTGCAGCCTTCCACGGGTTTTAAAAAATCTTGTAGCGTGCCGCAATTTGCCCATCCCCGACCTTGACCTGCCCTTATTTAAACTATGATCCTTATGAGTTATGAGAATGGTTAATGAGGAGCCCGTGGGCATGATACGGACCGCCAGTTACGGTTAAATTTGTAACCCACCAAATGAATCACGAGTTAAGTTTTATCTTAATTTAATTTTTATGCTAGGCATAACGTGCATTAGAAATGTAGAAAACGTATTTCCTGTTGTCTGCGCTATTTGACTTTGACTGCCATACATTTTGGATTGATGTTTTGAAGTTTTTATTGTCACATTTATTATAGTTATATGATAACAAGTGTTTCAATCATCTCATGTTAAGTTTTTGTATCCAATGTTAAGTGTTGTAACTATCTTATGTTAAGTGTGTTTAGTCATTTCGTGTTAAATGTTTGTGACTATCTTGTATTAAGTGTATTTAGTCTTGTCATTTTAAGTGTTTGTAACATCTCATGTTTAAAATTTCGCCCGTGAAAATGTAACTGCAATGTCAGTTCTAACGGTGTCCAAATTTCGGCTCTTCTGTGTTCAACTTAAGGCTCGCGAAACTTTTCGTTTGAAAGACGAGTATATGGTGTGAAATACGTTTAACATGAAAACGCTTAAGAATAATTATCTGTCAACGGGAAATAAAATACGGTCCCGACAAATTACAATGTATTTTGATACGCCTTTTTTCTCTAAACATGAAACAAAAAATCGCTTAACATAAAAAAAATTTTTGGTTTTTTTTAAAATGAAGAATGAAAACACGACCACGGTGTTTTGTGTTATCAATAATAACCAGGGGCGGATTAAGACTGCACGGGGCCCCGGGCTGCAATCAAACGGGGGCCCTATCCAACCAGCGTCCCTTTAAATAAAATGATTGTTAACAGCTAATATCAGACCTTAACTAAATATTAATAATGAAAAACGAACACGAAGAAATAACTGTTTGAAGTGTTCGCCGGTATGTTACAATTGAGTGTGAAAACAAAAATTTCATGTATCCCTGCTAGGATTCGAATCGGGCACCGCTTGATTTAAGCGCCATTACTCTCTCCACACGGCCAGCGGTGTTTGTCTAAACTGAGGAATTTTAAAAACATAAGCAATAATTTAAACTATGTTCTCTAAGGGAGGCAATTAAATCCGATTGTAGAGATAATATCTATTAATTTATTTTATTTAGTATACTTCCAAGGGTTCGTGCAAACATTTGTACACTTTTATTATAAAATATAAATAGTTTGGGGGCCCCCAAACCGGGGGGGGGGGGCTGGCTTTAGCCCGTTCAGCCCCCCCCCCCCTTAATCCGCCATAGATAATAACACTCCTGTTTTTATTATATGACAAGACGCTAACTTGACCTTAAAATACACCGACATCATTGAGTTACCGGTTGAGATAAGTCAATTTTGTTTATAGCAATATACCATCACTCCTCCTTCAACTGCTACACCACCATAGTTAAACACCTCATATATTATTAGTTGTTTTTTTTTTAAAAATATTTCAGTCATTCCTGTTTTTTTTTTCATTCTAAAATCTAGACAGAAACAAAGAGTGGAAAATAATTTGGGCTTATTTAAATTTTAAAAGTTGAAGGCAGTGATTGGTGACGTAAATATCACCATCCGCCCACGAGTGTCGCCATGCTGCATGCCGCTGAAACCGAACCACAAACCCACGCCCTTTCCTTTTGCTTGTGTTTTTGTATGTTAACAAGTGTAGAGGCATAGCAGAAATATTGATTTTAATAAGACAAAGTTTTTGTGTCAGAATTTAAATTAATAAATTAAATAGGTACCGGGCATGCAGCTTTGTTCAACAACATTGACAACCATAATTAAAATTATCTATTTTTTTAAAATCTGACGTCAATTTCCCTTGATGTCTGATGATTGAGTCACGTGCTATTTGACGACGTGTCACGTTTTATCTTCCATGAAGGGTCATGTGTGGCCGGCGTGGTGGGGCTGACCATGCCCAGATACACACTGTTTGGCGACACAGTCAACACAGCCTCACGAATGGAGAGCAATGGAGAAGGTCGGTGAACTAGACCAGAAGATTATTAAAGTTAGAATTTACAGGTGATAGCATTGGTAATGTATCACTTCACTTTATGGAGTGCTTCTAGTTAACAACAATATGAAAGGCCTAGTCTCTTAAGGAGACGGTGGTCGAGTGGCAAGCGCGCTCGAATGGCGTACCGATGGTCCCTGAGTCACCCAGCTCCAAATGTGTACCTAACTAACAATAGTCAGGCGGATGGGTAATGCGTGGAACCCTCATAGCCGTGGCCTGTGATCGCTGCATCACTTGCCAACAGATCATCTGTCATGGTGTGTGGACGCAATTATCTTCTGCATAGAAGGAGCGTCTGTATATCTAAGATAGTATAAGATAAGATAAGGTCATGGCTAATACCTGGGCAGCCCGCTTCATCCTCCCTAACCTCGCCGGCTGTGTCTAGCGCGGGACACGAAGTTAACAGGTGTAGTACTGTTTCAGAGGCTAGCCTGCTATTGAAACTTACTACAAAGACCCTGAAGTAATGCATCCGAGAAAGACCTCATGATTCCACTGAGTTGCGAAACATCTCACTACCTGTATTATTGTTTGAAAAGTTCAAAGAAATTTTAAGAGTTTTCTATAAAAGATTTTATCGTTTAAAATTATTTTAAACGACAAAATAGAGATTAGATCTACAATTAAAGAAAATATTTTAAACATTTTTTCGATATATTAATTAATAATTAATAATGGTGTGCTTTTTTTACGTACAAATTTCTCCATTTTAAAACTTAAAAAAAAAAAAATTTAAGTGTAAACTTTAAAATAAGAAGTTTTTGTTAGGAAAATGATATAAAAAAGCATTGCTTTTACTCAATTAACAATAAAAAAAATTCTTTGACATTAAATTGAACTACTTATATTTAAATATATCTCCTAAAAATATTATGTTTTAATTAAATACTTAAGTTATTGGCATTTTATGAAATTTTCAGTTTAATGACGTCATAAAACTTATTTTTCAGCTTAAATCAAAATTATCGATTAATTATTCGGTATTTTTTAAAAGTTAACGATTGAATTTAAATTAATCGATAACAGCCATATATAATATATATGTAAATATCGTTAGGCTCATTTAAATTTTTTTTTTTCAGCTTTAAAAATTCACTGCAGCTCAGAATGTAAACTTATTTTAGACACAATCGGTGGATTTCATTTGGTGGAGCGTGGCCTAGTGACAATGAAGGTAGTTTGTTTTTTTCTTACGCTTTTTTAATATATAAAATCTATGTTTTTTTCAGCATAGCTTTTACAGCTCATTACCTTTTGGGTTGACTTTATTTTAGCAACCATTAATTGTGTTTTTTTGTTTACAACTGTGTAAACATAATTATATACAGGATGGTTGAATAATCCTATGAATATTTGAAGCCACTAATGACGTCAGCTGCTTGTGTGAAAGTAATACTAAAGATTCAACCTGCTTGCATTTAATTCTTACTAATGATGTCACGTGCTTGTATCAAAGACCTACTACTTACGACATCACCTGCTTATAATTCGTTCTTACTAATGATGCCATATCCTTGTATTGAAGTCGTATTTTTTCTTTCAGGGTAAAGGTACTCAGTTGACCTACTGGCTCCTAGGAGAGGACAAATCCAAACGCAAGGACTTTCAACAGGACCGAAAGTCCTACAACGGCGGCCTGCACGGAAGCAGCCGAGAGCTGTTCCTCGGAGACAAGTCGACGTCAAGATCAAACCTCCAATCCGAGCAAGCCTCGCCTCACTCCCAACTCAACGCCTCCTACACGATGATGGTTGGGCAATCATCACCGAAATCCTTGACACTGCCACCACACAACAACCTACCGGGTGTTTTAGTTGAGTCGAGATCTGGAACTTTCTCTGAAGGACTGAACTCAAACGGCATTCAGAAACAATATCTTAGTCCAGCGCTCAAGGAGCGGGCCCTGAGAGCTCAAAAAAACACCATCAACGACGGCCCGTCAAAGAGGAGTTCCGATTCGTCCAGGAGATCACGTGACTATTTGACTAGCAATTGTGAGAACAGCAGCTCAGCTCCCAACGAAACGACCACGCTGTTGATGGAGCACTTTCCGCCATCTTCAAACAACGGTACACACGTGTGAGGCCACGCCGAATTGAACACCTAAAACGTCATTTATACTTTCCGTAACCGCTGCGGGTTCATGTCACAAACAGAAGCATAAGATAAAATCACCTTATTTTAGGAATATGATCAGTAATTTCGACCTTTTACCTAGGCGAGCAAGATTTCAAAAGGACTTAACTTAAAGATTACAGCCCTTCTCACAGCACAGTTATAATGTTAGGGCGCATGTGGACGCTTCAAATGTAAATCCTACCTGAAGTTACATTTAAATGACCTGGAAAGTAGTGGAATGTGTTTAAAGCAAACAAAATCTATCTACCGCAATCAACTCGCAATCAACTCGCTGTGGATGTGCAGGAATCTCGAGTGATAAAAAAAAATGTTCTGTATTTTCACTGTAAAACTATTATAAGAAATGTTGGAATTTTCGTGTTTAAGAAACATCTGAAATACTGGATTTTGTGTGTAACGTATACACCTGAATTGATTAGATTTGTTGTAATACATACATCTGAATTGCAGGGTTATTGTGTAGTACATACATCTGAATTGTCGGGATGTTATGTAATACATATATCTGAATTTTCTGGATGTTATGTAATACATACATATGAATTGTCGGGTTGTTATGTAATACATATATCTGAATTGTCGGGTTGTTATGTAATACATATATCTGAATTGTTGGGATGTTATGTAAAACATACATCTGAATTGGTTGAGTATTGCGTAGTATGAGTTGCAGGAATTTCCGTTAACAAATAAATGGAAAAACAGGAATTATTATTTCATGCTCAAAAGTGATTTAATTTTGTCCATAACTAACCATTCATTGTACGCTAGTGTTTATTTCGTTGTTGGTCTCAGTTGGGTATGTTGGTCGCTGGTGCCCTCTCCACATATATTCATTAGACTGAATGAAATCATTGTACTGTGTGAACAACTTTAAAATGAATTTACAAAACAAATAACTTAACTTTATTCAATATGTTGGTGAAACTTTTCAAACTTTCGTACATGTATACTATTATTTGCTAATGCGAATATTTGTCAGGGCATTTAAATTCTTGTTAAGAACCTTATGAAACACTTTAAATTAATTTTTAAATCCCTCAAAGTTCATATTTCTCTGTTTGTTATCTTGTATAAAGCCCGTGTTATGTTGCTGTTCAGTTAAAATACTAATTTAAAGCTATATCGCTCTACACTCTACCAGATATTTTATTTGTTGACAAGAGGTTTGCCAGGGACAAAGCTTTGAAACTATTTCAAGGATAAAACTGTTTCACAAACAATTTTGTTCTCTTTTAATTTTATTTCAACCTTTCAGCTCTCAAATGGCTACTTTACTTTTTTTCTATCTCGATGATCCATTAAAATAAAGGTAAGTGCATGTCATGGAATTTTTTTTTACACATCACTTAAGCTCTTTCTTACAGATGATTAGGGCCTTGGCTAATACTTGGGCAACCTGCTTGATCTGCTGAGCAGTGCCATGCAACATTGTCTTAACGTGGGACTCTTTTGCCGACCTTACCTCCCCCCGTTATATCTAGCGCGGGGCATGACGTCAATAGGTGTGTGACCGTCTCGGAGGAATGGCTGCAATGACGACAGTTCGAGTCCCTGTTGTGGTCTAGCCTATTAAAGTACGAGTTGGTTGGGCAATGCTCTGTGCGCATTTGGGTTACTAAACTCTGGTCCCTTCGGTTTAGACCCCACCACTGGTCTGCTCTGCTTGGCCTGGGCATATTGGCGAATACTCCCCTAGCCGTCGTATTTTCTTCCCACTCCTGGTACCACTTTTCCCTGAAGTGGTCCATTAGCCAGGTCTTTGCCCCGAGATAGGTAACTGGGACTTCTGGTTGGGGTTGGGCTGCTCCCGCTTTTGCCAGAGAGTCTGCTTTTTCATTGCCTGCAACATTCACGTGGCTTGGGATCCACTGCACTGTCACCTTACCACCAAGTCTCTCGAGCTTACCCACGTCTTCCAAGATGCCCCTACTACTAGAAGGTACACATCAGACCTGGATGGACCCAGGGACTCTCGGCACACCAGCAGAGTGGGCATGCCACTCGACCACCATGCGCGGTGAATTTTCTCATTGTAGAAGCATCTGCACCTTCTTCTCCAGACATCTTGCTCTGCCAGTAACTGTTCGATCTTTTCCCTCAATGATGCTGTTGGCTTTTTGTTGAACTACTCCATGTTAAAGATGGTATTTTAACTAAGGGTATTACTTAAAGATTGTTAGTGTTGATGGTATTACTTGGAACTACTTGTTATTGAACAAATTATTAAGAATTATGTAATTTTGAGGATACAACTTATCATATATGTTTTGCAGTCTAATTGATTCTTTGTTTTCTGATCTCTTTTTTTTTTTTCAAATAGCAGAAAACTAAAAGATCCAACCTGCAAACATAATTTTTAAAATTCCCTCTTATTTTCCTAGAGTTTAAAAAAAAAATGTTCTTATTAGGGCTGTTAACGATTAATTTAAATTTAATCGTTAACTTTTAAAAAATGACGATGAATAAATCGTTAATTTCTATTAAAGACAAAAATGACATTTAAGATATCATAAGTAACACTTATTAAACATTCTTGTTGAAACTCTGAATAACACCTGAATGTCTCCTTTATGTGTCATCTTTTAACTACGCAAAGAGACAAGTGTGTTGACATTATTTGGTTCAAGCGATGAGCGGGTCTGATAGACAATATAACCAACAGAGCTAAACAATCATTTATATGGAACTGTGTAACTTGTATGCACAAAACTGTCTTGTCAAGGAATGACATAATCAGATATCGGTGCTCATTAAGTTTCCATCATTGTAGAGGGTTATTGGATTCAGGATTTTTCATCTCCATTTTGCGACGCAGTAATTCATCAGAAGAGCTATCGTCATTTTCTGTCTCTGAGTCAGACTCCATTACTGCCATAAGCTTAATACGCTTGTCATTTTGTTTGATAAGTAGGTGAAGTGCTAGAACCATGATAGGCGAACATCAACATTTTGAAAATTCTCGTCAATCAATAGTTTAAAACCAAAATGTTCGTGAAATCGTCAGGAAATTTATTATACATCGGCCGCTATTTTTTATTGTTTTATTTTTTTACTTTTTTGACTTCCTATAATTTGTAGGTGATGAGTCAATTGATCGTTAAAATTAATTTAATCGTTAAAATTTTTAACGATTAATCGAGAAATTAAGCGTTAATATCCGCAGCTTTAAAATTTCTTCTGTATTGTCGCCATAATGGTTTACTCTCATACAAAACCCTATCCAATCAGAGTAAAATTTTGTAATTCTAATATCAAGTCACATATCCTTGATCTTTCAACTTCTTTCCTCCATCCCCTTAACTCTGAGGGGTCAATATTTGATCCTGCACTTTGTTAATTGGATAAGTCATTATTATTGTATCAGTCATAGGAGTTGACCTATTTAAAGAGAGGTGTATAAACACTGCATACAAGTTTTATAAGCGCTGTATCATTGCTTTCGGGGACTGCTCCGAGGGTGCGAACATTCATACCAGGGCGGATGGAACATCAGCCGGCTCCGTGCGAAGAGCAAAGTGAAAACTATGAATCAGAGAGTTGTTCTTCGCGGATGACGCATCTCTTACCTTACATACTGAGATAGGACCCAACAGCTAGTCAATAAATTCTCGGAGGCATGAAAGGGATTTGTTCTTACGATAAGCCTAAAAAGGGACCAAAATCATGAGACAAGGCGCAGACGGCTTCCCAGCAATCTCCATCTCTTTGGATGTTGTGGAGAATTACATCTATCTTGGCAGTAAACTCACAAGAACATTCTCACTGGAAAAGGAGATAAAAACCAGAATCTGTAAGGCCACATCGTTAATGCCAAGGCTAAATCAAAGAGTTTGGAACAATGCGCAGCTCACTGATAGGACGAAAACCCCAATGTATCAGGCACTGGTGACACGGGTGGTCTAGCTGCGCCGTGCTGAAGGACGTCAGCTCTCGAGGTCAGTCCCGCCCCTTGCGCCGAGATGTTCTACGGTGACTGTATCGCCGCGACCTAGTTCTGTCTCCAGGTGACGTGATGATGGTACTCTCGGACTGGTGTGCCTCTCGTGTTGACAAACATGAAGCGGTCAGCTGAGCTGATAAACAATGAAGCGGTCAGCAGAATTGATAAACAAGGTCTAGGATGCGATGTCGATCAGGGTCGATCGTACACGCTGGCACTTCTATCCTCGTGCTTTCAAATGAACTTCGTCCTGTGGACGGCTTCGGTTCAACGGCGTAAAAACACCGATAACCGGATAATTGCAGAGCACAGGGCTCTGTGACGATTGTGCTTATCGGCCTAACTCACGGAGATACAGGTGATTAGGTCCGATGTAGCCTTAGGAGATCTGCTAGTGTCCTAAGTGACACGGACGCTAGTTGCTGTCGCGTGGCAAGGGTAGCACTCCTCTCTACAGCAATCATACACAAGAAGGGGGACGGTGGTCCGACAGCTTCCAGTGTGTAGTACCTCTGGTCGTATTCCGGGAATTCAGATGTAGGCTATCTGACTCGGGCGTACCAGGAACCAGTTAGACTGGTGATTGCTGGCTTTTCCTCGACATAACACGGTGACTGATCTTGTCTAAAGAATACCTCCGTGGCTGGGCAGTGGGAAAGACTGAATTGGTGTTTGTGCACGGCTTATATTTCGGATGGTCATGTGATTTCCATTTTCCTTGATTGGTTGTGTCCAAAAATATGACCAATGGTATTAGGACTTCCTTTATTCAGCCCCGTAGCGGAAAGTATGCACGCATATCTGTCAAATTTTGCGATGGCTGGTTACCCCCCCTCCTCTCGGGGTGGTTCAAGTGCTAGGGGTTACTGAGTCTAAGAGTCCGCACAAATCTCATCACAATATGGGGAGGTGCTCTGGAGAAGCCATATGTTGAATATGCACTAAATCCTAACTTAGAGGCGCCTGCGATGGTTATGCCCACAGGATGGGCTCGGAGCGCATTCCAAGAGCCCTGCTTTACGGTGAGCTAGCAGCTGATAAAAGGAAAAGAGGTGACCCTTGAATGCGCTGCAAGGATGTCTGCAAGAAAGACATGTTATTGGAGCGCATCGACCATAAAACGTGAGAGGCCATTGCTGAAGAGCGCACCCACTGGCAGTCAAAGTAACGCGAAGGCACTCAGCTACGGAAGCCACCTAGGAGTGAAGAGAGAAGAGCCAGGAGAAAGGTTGGGGGAGCAGGATCAACACCATTGTCCCTTGAGGACGAATGGATGCGGCCTCGATGCCACATACCATATATATCATTGACAGAAGTTGTACAACTCTGATCTGATGGCGAAGAGTTTGGTTCAATGGGAAAATATTTTTTATTTTTTTACTTGTTTTTCTTTTTTGGTTGTTTATAAAACACAGACTAATTATTTTGTATGTTTGGTTCTCGGTCCAAAGTTTTAATAAGCAGCTTGGATTGATTTTCTGGAACAGAATGACATTTTGTAATTTAAAAAAAAATATATTATTGATAATTAAAAGTTAAAGTTTGATTTGGCCTTTGGTTACCTGGTGAGGCTGATCAAGAAAAATTATCTACTTCAACATGCATCAATATAAATAAGTGTAACATCTTTGGAACAATATTTATTTGATTTATAATTCCAAGTTATTGGAGATGTGGGCTGAAAGAAAGTTAGAGAAATTAGAATTTGAAACAATAGACAACGCTGAACATGATTGCATGTGATATACTTTATTACAAACTTTTCTAAGCTTTTAGAGAAAAAAAAATATTTTATATTATTCTTACATTACAATAACCAACTATAATTTTCTTAAATTTGATCTTGTTTCAAGAAAATGTATCATTTCTGAAACACGTTAATATTATCATCTTAAAAAAATTTACAAACATGAAAAATGAAGTCAGCAGTTTTGTGCACTTGGACGGAGTTTGAAGGCGGGGCAGAAATTCTAAAGATACAAACTAGTATTTACTTGACGAATTAAACCAGTTATCCCATTATATTTGATATAAATATTATCCTAATTCTTTCAAAGGTTTTTAATATAAGGCATGAAAATAATGAATTCTTTTATCTATTCATAATTTTGTAAAATAATATGAGCGATTTTTAGTTTCAAGTCTACATTTCATTCATGTAAGGAAAAAATGGTGGGACACCTCAGACATATTTTAATTTCTTAACTATTCAAAAGTATTTTGCATTTTAAAAAAAAATAATTTCCTTGATCCAGTAAAATATTAAAAATATCATGATTTAAGCTTTCAGTTATTTTCTTTATTTCACTTTTATGGAGCTTTAAAAAAAAAGATGAAACATTTATATTTTTTCCTTCATTCTATAAATATTAATATCAGAAGTTATTGCATGTTTTAAATAAACCCTAATTAAGCAAGGTGGGTAACCCCCTTGATTTCAGTTAGCCAACAAAAGATTTTGTCATAAAGCATTAATTCTTAGTAAAAGTCATGCCATCTAAAAGTTTATTCTTCTTTTTAATATCTAACCTTTAAAATTATTATTACAAATTAAACTTTACATATAATAGCAGCAAAAAATATTTTCATGTGGGTGTACAATAACTTTAAGTATGTGGTACATTCCAAGCTGTAGTCAGGCAGCTAATCTGTCTGTACTCTGGCCACGATACTGTCCTTTCGCCGCTGTTGTGGTGGTGCATGAGAAACAGCCCGGCCAGATCTCATTAGAAAAGTCCTACCAACATCAGAATGATCTTGTGGAGCAGAGTAGGGTTTTTTTTGTTGGTACAGGAAAGACAGGTTGTCCTAAGAGAAGATATTAAAGAAATATTATTTTCAAGTGTAATGCATTCTTTTCTGGTAATTAAAATTGTCCACTAATCCACTAATAGACAAATCGATTAAAAAGAATAAATATATAATGTTAAAAATTTGCTATTATAATTTAGTAAAGTCATTAGATATGAAAATATTGACTGGAATGCTTGAATGTGAGTTTTTATATGCATTAATTAATTAATTTTATGAAACTTAAAAAGTATATCCCTACGTTTTCTAGCATAAATCAGAAAACATCAGAAGATAGGATATTTATATGAAATCACAGAATGGTAAGAAACAATAATATTTAATTGTAACTATTAAAACGAAACTAAAGTTTTCATTGTACACAGAGCTGATCTTAAAACAAATTTCATTGTACACAGAGTTGATCTTATAACAAATTTCATTGTACACAGAGCTGATCTTATAACAAATTTCATTGTACACAGGCCTGATCTAATAACAAAACTTACATTTTCATTGTACACAGAGCTGATCTAATAACAAAACTTACATTTTCATTGTACACAGAGCTGATCTTATAACAAAACTTACATTTTCATTGTACACAGAGCTGATCTTATAACAAAACTTACATTTTCATTGTACACAGGCCTGATCTAATAACAAAACTTACATTTTCATTGTACACAGAGCTGATTGACTTGAGAAGCTTCTCAATGCGGTCAGGGAAGTCCTGGATGTGGTCCCTGGTCAACTGGCCATCTCCTTTAGACAAGGTCTCTTTGGTGAGGTCACCCAGGGGGTCAGAGTTCATTTCTGCTGGATCTTCTGATTGGGAAATTCCTGTCCATTTCTTGAATCTTCAAAAAATTAATGAATGAGAATCAAATGAAAATTTGTTTTAACTGATAATGAAATATGTTCACCTTTTCTTCCTAGCATTATTATACTAAGCTAAGCTTTGCATTAATTTAACCCTTGATTAGCCTTAAGTGTTAACATTTTTTGTTATATAAAATATAACTAACCTCAACATCATGAAATCCACAATCTCAAAGTCATTTCCTTGTTTGGTGATATCCTCGCGGACAACAGCAAATGTTTCATTCAGAATAGACACAAAGATATTGACTATGATAAAACTGACTGTGATTACATACAAGAGGACAAAAATCTGAGGAGAGAAAAATACCAGTGGTAAAAGATAAAAACAGATACGTATTCATATTATGTTGTAATTATTTGAATATAATTTCAGAGATGCGGATTTTTAAAAATATTCAATGACCTTCCAATTCAGACACAGAGATATAAATAAAGAATTATATTATTTCCTAAAGATTTTCTAAACCAAATGTGGCAGTGTGCCCGCGCCCTAACTGCTCCCCCCCTCACCACACAAAGGACCCTCTATTCACTCTCGAAGAGGCCTGGGTGTTGGGTTACAGATGACTGACACGGACCTAGGTGGTGGATTAAGGTTCCAAAACTTATGGGACTCGGAAGCGAAAGTTTCCGTCGCCCCTCCCCTCCCCCGGCAGCTCAGCACAATGTTGTGTTTTGGGTGCCAGATGTGAGGGCTTGGGCTTCCGGCGGAGGTGACAATTATTGGCCCTCTAAACAATGACCGGAAATGTATGTTACCAGCTAGAGTATATGACAATACTGCTAGACAGGAACCAACATCTCCCGGTTCACGGACTATATAAGGGAGGAAAAGTGCTAGGTTGGAGAGAGAATCACCCAGAGAGGCACCCGGCACTTAGGCAGAATAGGGCATAGGCAGTAGTAGAACTGTATATGGTGTATCCTGCTAGTTTAAAGTTGAATTACTGATACATCAGTTACTGTGTCAACCTTAGGAAATATACAAATAAATCAACAATTATTGAAACTATAGTTCTCATGACCTGCATTTCTTTTATCTGTTTGTTAATTGTGAAGTAGTTAACAACCAACTTAGCCACCACTCGGCTACACAAAGAAATCGTCAAAATTATGAAAGCATTAACAGTGTACCTCACCTGTGAGAGAAATGGCTCTGCCATGACCATGGCATACATATCAAATTTCCCCATCATCATCAATATGGAAGATACAACCGAAGAAATGAAGGTTGCATATTCAATATCAATATGCATGAATGTCAGGTAGAAGAGTTGGGAAAAGGCCATGAAGACAATGAGAAAGATGATCCCAAAGTGAAGCAAGGCCTTAGCGCTGTGCTTTAGTGTGGCTGACAACATGGAAATCTTCTTGTTGAATCTGAGAACAAATTTTATGTGCTCATATTTGGAATAATATGATGAATTATTTTTGTTACAACATGATTAAGAGAGTATAGCCATCACTTAACTTATATACCAAAAGTTATACATTTGGTTATGTTAGTTCTTTCAATGCAAGAAAAAATGACAGTTAAAAAGTAAAGCTCATCTTATTAATAAATTGATTCAAACGTAAAATCTATTAACAATATTGATTTAAATGATGTAAAGTGGAATCCAGATTTAGTATTTTGCTCATCCACTTCTCTCTGACATTTGTCAGCTAATTTGGCTTTGGGTATATTTCTATTGATTATTTTCTATTATCAGCAATCCAAACAAAAAACTGAGTATGAATTACCACACAGAATAAACTAATATATATCAGTAATGGACCAGAAAAAGGACATGAAACAAATTTAAAAACCCACCGCAGCAACTTTAAGAACTTGAGTGTTGCAAGGAACACCAGAAATCCTATCATGTAAGAAAACATTTCATTCCAGTAACCAACATACTGAAACTTGACATATCCATTGCCATTAGATTCCTGATGAATAAAGTCAGTTATTATGTCATTTAATTCCCTGTTTTTTAAATGAAATCTCTGTTACAAACAAAAAAATACTAAAATAAAAATTAGGAATTAATGTAATGTGGGTTATTTGAATTGTCTTAAAGATTTAGAAGTATTTGAAAATCCAATTCTCAAAATTCAAGTGCGGCAGCTAAATATATTTTTAAATGGTTAGTCACGCGCTCTCATTTTAAGTTAATTTTTAAAATAAATTTTAATTGTTCAAAAATTATTTATTGAAGTTCAGTTCTTTTATATAGAGCTCAATTCTATTCATTAATATATACATATATATATATTGAGAATTTAAAAAAAAATTAAATACTAAGCTATGTAAAACATTTTACCTTGAAAGCCTTTGTAAGATCATTGGTTTTGTAAAGTCTGTAGAAGAAGATGACAATAGCAGACAAACTCATGGCGATGATACCAATCTCCACAAGATTCCAGAATTGCATGAAGTAGTTCATTCTGGTTTTAATTAGCTCTCGGAGTTCTCGAATGATAAAAAATGCAGTGAATAGAATATACACCACCTGAAAAATCCAATGATAACAGATTCATCAGAACAAATCACACTGGGGAAGAACATGAATTAAAATCTAAATTTTAAATTATTATGACTCTGATCATTCAGAACTTCAGAGATCTGCAAGATTTCCTCATCAGAACTTCAGAGATCTGCAAGATTTCCTCATCAGAACTTAAGAGATCTGCAAGATTTCCTCATCAGAACTTCAGAGATCTGCAAGATTTCCTTATCAGAACTTAAGAGATCTGCAAGATTTCCTCATCAGAACTTAAGAGATCTGCAAGATTTCCTCATCAGAACTTAAGAGATCTGCAAGATTTCCTAATCACTGGATTTCTCAGTCTGCATTTGTTGAATTGTCTGCAGATTTAACATGGTATTCTTTGGACTTTTGCAATAGTTTTCTAAAGCAAACTTCTTGGGTCTTCAATGTTTTGTTTTTTCCGTGCATCATAACATTTAGTGAAGGGACATCTCTTTTTTGCCATTTTGTCTGGAAAACGTTAGTTTTAATTATTTTATATGCCAGTGCTTCTGCAAAAGTCTTAACCTTAAAGCTTGGGATCAGGAAACCATGGCTCGTGAGCCATATGTGGCTCTATTGATGGCTGCATCTGGCTCGCAGACCAATGTTCGATTATTTTAAAAAAATGTTTCTTCAGACTCCATTTGCATATAAACTGCATATCCAAAACAACAACAACAACAAACGTCTCACCACCTACATGAAGCTTAACCTCACCACGTTATCAACCAGACGACAAAGACATCAACAAAGCCATGAAGCAACATAAGCTGCATTAATGGTAAGAAATACTCACTGTTCATTAGCAACAGCATAACAATATTATTTAAAAGAATTCAGAGACATAGTTATTATACTTTTTGTGTTGAGATTACAAAAAATGCTCAATTTACTTGAACATTTAGTTTTAACCTTATGTATGGCTCTCACAGAGTTACTTTTTGAAATATGTGGTGTTTATGACTCTCTTAGACAAAAACTTTCCCAACCCCTGCCTTAAAGGAATAAACTAATATTACTTCTTTTTAAAATTAAGAGATTGGCGTGTATGGGCGGTTTGCTGAATTTCCTGAAGTTTGACAAAGTTCATTTGTGTGATTTTTTCTTGTTAATTATTGAATTGAATTCCTTACCACAGTAACTCAGAAAAAAAACTCAGAATTCACACCACAAGTTGGATGACACAAAGGTCAGCTCACCTCACAAACAAGTTGGAACAACATTGCAGAGGTCATGTAGGGCAACAACATGGCCGGCTCAAATCTATAGGAAGTGACCACACCACCACTGGGATGGAACTCTGCTAAGATGGTAGTAATGGCAAACAGGTTTACCTGATTGAGGAAGTTTGAGAAGAAAAAAAAACACTTCATTATGGGATTGTTACTTATCAGTGAGAGTAAACAAAAATAAAATTTTCAATAGTGAATCTCAGTTTATAATCACTTTATAGATTATTTATATATAATTTATATAATCTGTTAGAGAACTGCAGTCTTGTTTTGGTCAATGTCTTCATTTCTTGTGATATGTAGCTTGCCATGAACCTACCTGGGGATTATATGTTGTGAACTCTACAAAGACAGCTCGTGTGTAACGATCAACCCAGTGCTCCTCCTTGAGTTGGGTGAGGTTGCCAATGAGTTCCTCCTTGGAGCCTATTAGTGGCACCACATAGCCTCCCCCTGAGTACCAACTGAGTATGCCCCAGTATGGGTAACCATCCAACTCTTCTGCCGTCCTAGAAATTCAAAGGTACAAGCCATCAAGTCTCAGGCTTTAGACACATAAAGTAGAGTTATCAAGTTATAGAGGATTTATAGAGGATTCGGCAATCTATCATAGGAGAGGATGTTCAGCCATTGAACTCACGTGTATGTGTATTCTGGTCTTGTGTCATTAATGGTGTCATTGGGTCCCATGGGCTTCCAACCAACTTTGAAAGGCTTCTCCTCCTGGTTGAACATTTCATACTTGGTGTTACATTCGGACACTATGCCTTCTACCTGGTCTGGGACCTCACACTGGGCTGAAGGTGGGAAATAAATGAACTTTTCATGCTTAATGTTACATCGAGACACTACACTCTCTACTTGATTTTGTGTGTGTGGGGAATGGGGACATAAAAAGAAAAATCACCAATACTTAAACTTTTATTCTAGCATTTATCATTAACACTGATAATACATTTATTTACATATTTTACATAATTTTGTGTTTAACAGGTCAAGATTAAATTTAAATGAGTCAAGAATATATCAAATGTTTGATGATTGTTTAATTTATTTTACAAAATATTTCTGCCATGGACACTTCATGAAACACAACTGATGTGTTGTATCCTATCAAAGAGAATCATTTGTTTCATGCATAAGTTTTACATTTAAATTTCATGTTTTTCACCTGGCTTAATTCTTAACTGTCTCATTGTAGCATAACCAAGAATCCTGGAAACTTTATCATTTATGTAGGCGCGTAGTTTTAGAGGGGGGTAGTCATTGTAGTACGCCCCTGCACGTATGCCATTGACCAGTCCTGAAGTGGCCCACACCCAAAAGTCATCAGTGTTTTGCAGCTGTAAAAATTACAATACTTCATCAAAATACGTGAAACTAGTTTACTAATATGTATAATTTATAATATATTCAATTTTTATTATATTATTCTGATCTAAAATAAAATAATTTATAAGCATGATTTTAAAAAATTGCTTAAATAAGTACAGCTAGGATTACATAATATTGTTTAAGAATAAGTACAGCTAGGCTTACATAACATTGTTTAAATAAGTACAGCTATGCTTACATAACATTGTTTAAATAAGTACAGCTAGGCTTACATAACATTGTTTAAATAAGTACAGCTAGGATTACATGACATTGCTTAAAAAAGTACAGATAGGCCTACTTAATATTGAGTTTTTATGCTATTCAATCAAACTTAAACATGTATGTATTTTTTATGTAAACTTATCCTCATTTTCCTGCACTTAAAAAGCATATATCTGATTGGGGGGGGGGGGGGGGA
>MUZC01000421.1:548315-594328 GCA_002072015.1 Radix auricularia | reverse complement strand
GGGGAATATCTAAATATGCTATTAAATTTTTTATCTTTTCCTTAAATGTAAATGGATTTCAAAATTTGAATGTTCCAAAAGCCCATATGGGTAAAGATAAAAGGAATATTATTTTTTTTAATATGGATGGCGCATTCTGTTTCCATGCAGTATTTTTTTGGTCATTCACTCACGGTTTCAAAGTCAGCATCAGTCTGGACGCTGTCAATAAAAACTCGTTTCATGGTATCCTTGTACAAGAAATTCCCTGCTCCAAGCTGTCGGTAAGAGATGAGCATGAGTATCCATAGGAAGAAGGCGTAGATGACAACCTGATTAGACATTGGTTCCAAATCTGTTAGTTACTCTTATTAATAAATAATATAAGCCTACAATAAGAGGTGGGCTGGTACTGTAGAAAGGGGCTACTTTTGCCATACAACTTATGACAACCAAACGCTGAAATTACTGCCCCTAAGAATAATGAAAAATAGTTCCACCTATTGGGACCAGTCCACCCCTATTTCTGGCTACCATTTTATTTATGGCTTATATCAAAGAAAATATGTAAATAACACCACAATTACTATTTATTTCTGGATGTTACAAGCACTTCCTTTCTCAAACCCTTCTTAGATATCTAGTTTGGTCTTGATGTCGTTTCTAATTACCCTAAAAGCTGATTTCGTTTCTGGTTATTTAAAATAATTAGCAAGTCAAAGTTCAAGTAGAACTCAAATCTCACTGACTTCTCTGATGATGGCCCACATCTGAATCTCTTTGAGTCTTGTTGCCCTTATTTTCTCCAGCACTTGTGGATCAGGCGGCTTGTATCCAATTTTTCTGGGTTTAGCTGCACCTAGCACTGAATAAATAAGACTCTTTCATGTCATCAACATTTCATTTAAAATTATAACATCAGGATGTTCAAAAGATACATCAATTTTTAAATTGACATTGTTTTTAATGATGTTAAAAGATTTTTTGACGTTAGCAAAGGTCACTAACCATTTTTATTAGAATTAGTATGGCTTTGACAAGGAACAAATTATATCAACTTAGAAATATAATAGCAACTTTCGCTGTTCCCCTCAGGATAAATATCACCCAAGTGGATTATTCAATCCACCATTCTTTTTAGTAAAACTTCCATAAAGCTGTCAAGTCATCAGAAATCCTACTTACCTTCACTATGGAGAAATTCACTCTCTGGGTCTATGTTAGGAGACTCCTCGTCATCCTCTTCATCCTCCTCTTCATCTTTAGGATTCTTAAAGATGATAGACAGCACAACAGCAAACAGGAAAACCTATTTATTTTTAAAAAAAAGGTATTTTAAAAATTTGTGAATTTTTTTGAAGAATCAAACTTATCATTTATTTAAATGAATATTTTTCAACTGCAAGTTGCTGGATATAACGAAAAAATATTTTTTTATTTTTCAGATAGGGACAGCTTTATCTTATCTTAAATATTACAGATGCTCCTTCTGCACAGCAGATTTTTGCATCCTATGCTTATCCATGGTTTGCATTTTTATCAGCGTTTTGAATGTGGATAGTGTTTTTTTTCTGGCTAGCTCATGCAACCCATTCAATGCCGGAATTCCATACATTAAAAAGATTTCTTTGCATTTGTTCTTGCAAAAGGAACAAGAAAAGTGTTTTTATCCCTATGACGGAGGGTTGTATTAGATCCTAAACCAAATCACACCTGCAAAAGGCAGTTAAGAAGCATGAAAAATAAAAGGATGCTTCTGAATACAACTGGACTCTGGGTATCAAGTGGCTTCAAGTCCAGAAATAAATTAGCAGGAAGCCTGAGGCACTCAAGGTATTAAACACTTCATGTTTTTTATTGTACATTTTAAGCATATATTTTTTTTTACTATTTAACTAACCTTTATTGGCTGAGTAATGAAAACTGAGGTAAAAAATGAGACCAAAAGGGAAGTAATCCATTTCCTGCAAGTTTCATCTTTGAAAGAGATGCCATAGAAGATCACCATGACAACCGATCCAATGGTCATTACCCACAGTAGAACCCAAGCAATAATGGTAAAGTACCAGGGTAGCTCAAACTTCTGAAAAATTGATTTTTAACAAATTTATCAAATCAGAGTTCATTTTCTTTAGTGCTTATTTTATTATGTTTAGTTGAAACTTTATTAAATTGTGTTTGGTTAAAACTGTGAATGATTTCATTAAATTATTTAGTGAAAAACTGTTAATGACGTTATTAAATTGTTTGTTGCAGTAATAACTAAGATAAAATGAATATTATTAATATTAATATAAGGATGGACATGCAGTTATATTTCAAGACCATATATTTACATATCTATATACATGATCTTTTCAACTAGTATTCCACACTCTTCAGCTTTCTGGAAAATGAGATGCGCAGAAGCATATTTTTACCTTTTTCTTCCTCTCAGTTAGCTGTTGGGTAGATGAAGATGACATAGCTGTACATGGACGAGAGTCTGCTGTGCCTGGACGGTAAGGATCTTTAGGGAATGTTGGAGTCTTTGAGACACTGAAGATACTGCTGACCTAAGACAATGAACAGGTTTTACTTCAACAGAGATTACTTTAGAGACAGTAAACATGACAATAGAAATTATATGAAAAATATGTGTTTGACTATTAATGATTTTATCAAAATGTAAGAACATGTGATCAAATTTATTAAGTCATATGATTGTTTATCTCCCAAACGGTTATGAATAATAGTTCAAGAAAAATATATCTTTTACTCAATGTATTCAATGCAAATATTTTATTTATGTTATCTGACATAAATGTGAATGGCTAAATGCAAATGAAAAAAACTCTATCTCACCTCTGGTTTGATGTCATTGATTGATGCCTGCTTGTTTTGCTCACAAACTTCCTTGATTGCCAGGTCGATACGAGACGGGCGTTTGTGGTGAGGTCTGGCTTTTCTGAACAGGTATATGAGCAGGAAGTTGACAGGAAACACAATCAGGTTACTGATAACCCCGATAAAAATCTGAAATCATACAATTTGATGTTAATAAAATTACTTTCCCATTTTTTAAAATATTTTTTTATTTTTTTTTTAGTCCCATAACCTCTTTTTCAGAGGTCGTAGGGGATTCCAATGTTTCCATTAGAACATTCTTGGGCTTAATAGACACTGGCGGCGCCCATCCCTCTCCAGGTCAGCGGAGGACTTTCTTAGCGTTAGTCATTTCTCAACATTTTATAATGGCTATTCGTGGGCTCTATCCCACGCCCCTCAGCTTGTGAGGCGAGCGCACTATTGACTTCGCTACCCAGCCGCCTATTATCTTATCTCATCTATTACAGATGTGCCTTCTATACGGATGATTATTGCATCTTACAATTATTCATGGTAATATGTCTAGTCTTGCATTTTTATTAGAGTTTTAAATGGTGATAGTGTGTTGGTTTTGTTGTTTTGATCAGGCAACCTATTAGATGCCCACATTTCAGAGGGGAAAAACGAGAATTTGTATTTGTTTGTTGTTGCATACACAATAAAAAGAGTGTTTTTATCCCTGTCTATCTGAGGGTTTCATTAGATTATCTTCATATTTGCATTTTATAATTAACAGCCTTATGTATTATTACTACTTTGCTCTTTGCTCTTCTATCCTCTAGTGTTTCAAGGTTCAATAATTTAACTAGGTGTTATTCTTGTCAATTTTGAATATTATCCAGTAATGAATCTGGCAGGTCTTTTCGAATTGGTTCTTGTTTATGTTTGTTATCTTTGGTGGATGGTTCCCATACAGAAGATGCATATCCTAGTACAAGTGCCACCAAAGTGAGGTTGCATTTAAGTTTAGTTTTATATTCTTATTAAATTACATCTGTAAAAGTTTTTCTTTTTAAAGCATTAAGTTTTGTGAGATTTTTAAAATTATATAGCTTAGGATTGTCGATGATTTCATCAAAATAATTATTTTTAAAATGGATGAGTATGCTGTAGATTTAATTTACACTAAGAGATGTTAAGAAATTATGGGGAAATATTCTTTTCAGCACATTTGTTTGTTGCTTAAGAATAATTTTAAACAATAAATAAATGTAAGGTTTTAAAGAAATGTAAAATAGAAAATTTCTGAAAATGTTCAGATACCAATGATTATAAATAAATTTGAAATATGCAATCTGAATATTATTTAGATTTTAAATATCTCTTTTTATAAATAGACACTATGTTAAAAGTAATTTTGAAGCAACACTATTGTTATTTTTTAAGGCAATCAAATGAGCCTTCCAAATATGAATATTATAATATAATTATTGGAGAATCCCACCTGTTCAGGTGACACGGAGAAAGGTCCAAAACTAAAAGTCTTGCTGGATGTCTCATCGGTAGATGCTGTCCTGTAGAACATGGCATTGGCCAACATACTGACATACAGCAAACAAAGACAACAGGAAACTCTCTAAATGAACAAGGAAGACAAAAAAACAAGGACAAAATTAACATATCATTTAAATTTCAGAGTGAAAAAGGCTCGCAATCTACAAATTCAATTTTCAAAAGCAGATTTTAAACTTTATTTAGAAATAAAGAGAGTTCAGAACTACGCTTGATTGGCTAATTTGGCATTTTAGAAAAATTTTGTTCAATTTCTTTAAACTTATATCCTAAGTATTTCTGTGTAATAATTTACTATTTATGATGAAAAATTTAAAACCTCGACAGTAAAATGAAGAAAATGTCTACCTCAGGAGAAATTTGATTTAAAGATTAAATTTGATTTTTAAAAAAACTACATTACATGTCATCAGTTACCTGCAGGCACGTGAACCTTGACTGAGGCGGTCTGGCCACCACAGAGAACCACAAATGTCCATCTATCAGATTTTTCCTGCTTCTCTCCCCAAACTGATAGCTAAAGTCACTGAGTTGCTCCTGGTTGGCAACGGGAATGACGCGATCAACCTGCCGAGTGAGCAAGAGAAAACTTTAGGAAGTATTATAACTGTATAAAAAAAAAATGACATTCCAGAAATAGGGGGCAAAAGCGTCATTTATAGGTAAACTTTTTACTAATTCACATGGATTTCTCAGTGCCATGCCACCAAAATCTTTGCAATATTTGACTTAATTTACACACGCAATGAAACAGCAAGACAAAAAGTGAATGAGGATTTCAGTCTAGGAGGTGTTCTTTTCCATTACCTGTCCATCGTCTTCTTCCACAGCAAACCACCTGTTGGCGATGAACACCTGTTTGAGGTCAGTTTGCACATCTCTGACCACCACATAGTTGAGGTACCATGAGGCAAACTTTCCACGGCCTGAGTTGTCATGCCAAATCCTCATGAAGTTCAAGTATCCAAGTGGTCTACAACACAAAGAAATTTTTATATTACTGAAACATTTGAGGGAATTTTATGCTGGCTCCATGTAACTTAAATGTTTCTTTGAAATAGCTTGATAGAAAGCAATGCACTACATGACAAAAAAAAGTACCTGCCAGTGAGTTAAATATTGATTTTTTTTGTTCACAAATTAGCCACCACTTAGTTAAAGTTTTATTGTCCACATAAAATATTAACATCCATTCTAAGATTTTTATATTTTAATTTTACATCTCACCACATCCGAATATCTGAGCAAAAACAATTATTAATAGCATAAGATTTAAACTGCATTTTATTTATAAGCCCATGATAATAAATGGTTCTAAATACCAATAACAAATATAAAAAATCATTTTTACTAAATTCTGGCCGGTGACCTCCTTTTTTGTGGTCGTAGGGGGTTTTAATGTTTTCATGAGAACATTCTTGGGCTTGGTAGACCCTGGTGGCACCCATCCCTCTCCAGATCAGCGGAGGATTTTCTTAGCATTTTTCATTCCTCAACATTTTTATAGTGGCTTTAAAGTGGGCTCGATCCCACGCCCCACAGCTTATGAGGCAAGCTCACTATTGACTTCGTTGTCCAGCCGCTGGTGACCTTATCATTGCATAAAACAGATATGTACAACTCGTGATATAGAAAATTACCTGGGTACAGCCATCAAAAATCCATCAACTTGGCCTCGCCTAAATATTTTTCGCTTGCTATCTGTGAAAGCTCGAACATCACTCTCATCATCCTCCCCTGATAACACAAAGCACACCTGTCATGGAAGAACAAACAATAATGCATCTAATATATTTATTAAATATATTAAATTTTAAAAAATGAATTTAAAAATTAATAGAAAATGATATTTGCAAAAATAATAATTCTATACCATTCTTATGTAAATACAAAACATTACACCCTTTTTTACAATGTTAATGAATGATAAAACATGCCAACCTAATGAATGATAGATTTATTGTCTCCCATGTAATACCTGTGAATCCGTTCCAGCATTTCTCCTCATGCCAGTGCAAACAAGAATCTCATAGAAATACCTATCACTGGGATCATTGTCTGCCAGAGGTGCAATACCCAGCTGAAATATTAATTTGTTTATTCAATTTCAATTTCTTTTAAGAAATCCTCAAAGCTTAAGAATCATGGCTCTGTGAAAGCAAAAAAAAACGTTCCAAATGTCGGATGCATATTGTTTGAATTATTAATCAAATGAATTATTTTTTTTTGTAAGTAAATCAGTTTTTATACTAGTATTACATTGGCCCTTATGAGGACCTTCTCACCTCAATTAAAAAGAGGAAAGTATGATGGTATGGACACGTGATAAGATCTGGAGGTCTCTCAAAGACCATATTGCAAGGCACAGTCCAGGGAAGAAGAAAAAGAGGCAGACCAAGGAAGAAATGGGAGGATGATATCAAAGAGTGGACCAGCCTGTCATTTAGCGACTCCCAGAAGGCAGCACAGGACCGTAACACATGGCATGAGACAGTGTGCAGCTCAAAATGGAGCCCCAACGACCCTACGACGGGTTAAGGGACAGTTCAAGTTCAAGTTACAGTTACAATGGAAACCCACCAAATTTCTGCCTCTCTACTAGGAAAACTCGTTATTAATCCAAATTGTTCAAGAAAAAATAACTTATGGTTAGTATGCTTGCCCCATGATTCAGACAGCATCAACATATAGCATACAAGCCACATGGTCGCTTCAGCTCAGTCTTGTGCTTTACTCCCATATGCTTCATGTCACTTTGTGCTCTCTCATGTTTTTATCGTAATTAGTCTAGTTAAATTTTTTAAAATATTTCATGTACACTACTTTATATTTATTGTTTTTATATTTTAATGTATTTTATGCTTAAAATATTGTAACAAATGTTTAAGTAAGCAACCATATGTAGGTATGGAAAGTATTAATCCAATTTGCATTATAACCTATGAAAAAAAAGTGGTGAACAAAATCAGGCTTATAAAAAAGTATTTTAAAAAAGTGATTTGCAATTTGAGCCAATAAAACTTGTTTGTTACCAATGAGTAACAAATCATCAAATAAGTATCAAGTAAAAGCATTTTATTCAATCAGTATTGAGGAAGCAATGATCAAACTTCAACTACCTGTTGGGACATCTTCTTGTCTTTGAGCCTGGCCCATACAGCACCTATGAGATACAGTAAGGCTGTGACCATCACAGTTATATAAATGGTAGGGTTGCTGAGGAAGTCAGCATTGGCAAAGACATAGCTCCAGTCAATGGTGTTGGGAACGACAACCCATCCCCCAGCAAACGTTGTCAGGTGAGTGCAGTAGCAAACCGTGTTGACCAAATCTGTTTCTTTGCCTACCTAAAGTGTAAATATAGTGATAAATTATATGGATAATATATAAGTTCATGTTCAATGGTTTATACTGATTTTTTAACTATTGGAAAAAAGTGGGATAAATTTAGTTAAATCATAAAATGAAGATTTTTTAGATTTATCCATGAAAGTAATTTTATAGAAAAGAAAAACCAAAAAAATTAATTTCTTCATTTTTAAAAGCATTGATTTTTTTGAGAATCTTGTTGAATAATATACACTTTCAGATTCATATGTATTTTTTTTAAGGAGCTACCTTTAGAAATCAAGTCTGATTTTAAATTTTACATAACCAGTATTGTTTTTTTTTCTCAATGATAAATATGATATGTTAGAACAATTACACAAATTAGTAGCCAGATTTGCTGATAATGTTATTTTCTTTCAGTATGAACATTTGTGCCAGTGAGCATCTACTGTTACAGAGAGCTTTATAAAAACTTTTTTTTTAAAAAATAAAGTAAGTTGCCTCCCTTACCACACAGCCATCTGTTGACCAATCAGAATCTGAATCCGAGATGGCCAAACACTGAGTGACATACTGCCTGAGACTGAATTCACCATTGAAGTAATCTGATCCGTTCTCATAGCGAGGCAAAGATAGGCAACCCTGACTGATATCCATGTCAAACTCTGTGTGGTTGAGTTCTCTTATTCCTATAGCTAGAGTCCCAGTGAATGACCCAAGGACTATGTTGTTCAGTTGAAATCTATACCTGTCTGTGTCATCCACATCTATGAGATTAGTTAAATTGCTTTACATGTGGTGTTTAGCTCATTTATCTTCTTTTTTTTTAAATTAATGTGTATCTAGCCTCAAAATGCTAACATTAATATCTAAAACATAAATCATCTAAAAAGAAACTTATTACTTAACATCAACAAAAGTGACTCCTCATTCCTTTAACTGAAATTTCCAGGAACCACCAATTAATTTTTTTTTAATTTTGTATTACTATAATTTGTTTAAGTTGTTCTTTATGACTCAAGTATTCAGTGTTAATACTGAATAGACACCTCGGACACACATTTTGAAGTGAGGGGATGTCTTACCTCCAGACATGTTTGCTGGCATCAAGAAGACCAGATCACAATCATCAAAATCAGTTTCATTTGCAATGTTGGCCAATTTCCCCATCTTAACAACCAGCAAGAATTGCCTCCCCTCAATTTCCTTAAAGTCCAGGTGTAATGAGGACTGAGTGTTGTTGATGTCGACCACGATGTTCATTAGAGTACTCCAGGATGGTATCATTGGTTTCACTGTCACGTATTTGGGCTTCTCCATGTTGATGTCCCGAGGAATGGTCACTTTAACTGGCTCAATCAGGTTTCCTACATCAAGCTGTGCAATTATGTTTACATTTAAGAAGTTTTTTTTTATATACAGAGCTAACAATAAAGTTAACAGCAACAAAATTATTTAATATCAAACATTTTACAAATAGGTTACACACCTGCTGCTATTTTTTCTTTTTAACGGGAGAAAAGATTAGCAAAAAATTGTCATTAAAACCAATTTGAAAGATGACCAATACATTTTAAATCATATTTCTAACATAATTTATATAAGTTAATGCATATTTTAAACATTTAGAGAGTTATTTTATCCTGATGATTTCATATGCATAGTCATTGTGTTCAGCTCATGGAATAAGTAACTTTGGTCGATTGTGAGATGAAATGCTTTAGAAGGATCGTCTAATTCATTGAAAATATATATTTAGAGAAAATTAATATTATTTGAATCTAGAACTTTTTTGATGGTATGGAAAAAGTTTGAAGCAGTTTTTAAAAAAAAATAATTTAGTGGCTTAAAAAATGAAATCACTTAGCACTGTACCTTTGTATTGTCACCTTTATACAAATTGATAGAAACAAAGTTACTAGTGGATGAAATGCTTTTTGCAGCCTTTGAGTACCTCAGTGGATAATTGGTGGATTGTGACAGCTGAAATTTCATGGTTTTAAAAAAGTTGGAACATTTACAATTTTGAAATATTTGTTATCAAACTTATTTAGGATTAAACTGTTATTAATATCTTGTTTACCACAATCAACAATTGTAGCAAACTTGTGTGATATTTTTTAGCAAAATTTAGTGATTGAAGCTAAGAGCTAGCTACAAAAAAAAAGTCTTTGAAAATGATTATTGTTTGCAATGTAATAAAAAAAAATTATTTAATATCTTACCGAAACAACAACAGGATCACTACTTTTCCCACTAATAAAAGTTATATTCGGAAGGACAACTCCTGCTTGAGTTCCAGGGGCTTTAACTTCTTTCCCTTGCATGTTCGATATGTCCGTTTTTTCCATGAGCATTTTCATCTTCATGGAGTTAATTTCAAATGCCTAGAGATAAATTAATTAGGCAAAATGGTTATTTCTATTATATTAAATTTAAACACATGTTTATTGTTTCAATTTTTTAATTATTCCTTTTACGTTGACATTGAGTGTCTCATTTGATTTATATTTGTTTTGGATGTTAATATAAAATGTAACCACTCAAGGAGACCATGTACCTGTCCTGGGACACTGTATCTTGAGAAACACTGTATTTGCTTATCCATTATTCTGATGGCTTTCTCACGTACAACCTCAGCCTAGGAATGTTTTTAAAAAAATCATGGACCATCATTTAAACAAAAATTAAAATTATAAAAATATAAAACAGTGCATTATGTTTTTTTCATATTTTTCAAATTGTAAATAAAGTTTATATATAAATTTTAAAACTTAAAATGAAATTCTTAATTACTTCTTCTTCTCCTTCTTTTGAGCATAGGTCATTAACTGATTTTCTTAAGAGACTCCTGGTCACTGGAAATCTTCTTAGATATTTTCTCTAAGTCTTTAAAAAAAATATTTCCAGTTTTCATAGTGTTGTCGATGTGAGTATTCTAAATATTTTTTCTAAAAACTGCAATAACTTAATTTATCATAAAGCATTGAATGACATATTTTTTTAGACAAGATAAGACACGATTTAAACTTACTGTTTTTTCCTGTCTTATTTTATGAACTCTTGCTGTTTGAATTTTCAATGCTTCTTCAAATGAACCAGCAGAACTCATATCTAGAAAGAGGTTTCAACAATTTTTATATCTCAGTTCGAATTTAACTGCTCACATTTCTTATTAACAATCTCTTATTGGGGGCGTTCTCAAGTCCACTGAGTTTTATTTTAGATTTTACAGTTCATTCTAACGTTACACAGAAATATCGACAACTGTAGCTGCAATGTCTTAATGATATCATTGCACACCTTCTGGCATAAATTAGCATAATTATAACAAATTTATGTTTACTTACCATCTTCTCCTCCTAGAGCAGATATAGATGTATCATAATCTGACCACTGTGGGTCTTCTGTTGCCTGATCCAGTTCTGTTAAAGTTCCAAAATACCCATTGTTTCCAGCAGCCTAGATCAAACATAAGAAGCAATCACTAACAGTATTCATTGACTTTTTCCCTATATAAGCATTGTCTAGTGCTAGTCATACTTGTAAATAAAAAATTTTTTAAAAACATTATATAGATTGAAATACATCATTTTTTTAAATATTTATTCATGCAACTGTAATAACATTTGGATTCCTCTAGGAATTATATGATTATGCATGGATTTTAAGTTAATAATTAAATTAAAACAATTAAATTTGATAACTCATCATTAATTATTATATTTCATAACACGTGATATTCAATTTATATTTCAAAATAGCTACAACGTTAAACTAATCATATATTAAGTAAGTAAAATGACTCTTTTCAAATATTTCATTCTTTATGCAATTTCAAATAAAGCTAGATTTTGAACTTAAGTACAACAGTTAAAATTCATGCTATAATTTTGCTTGGAGTAACACAAGGGTATAAGAAAAACGTTAAAGATTCAAATCAAAATATCTCTTACATCCAGAATGCCTCCAATCGCAGCCACACCATTCTCTATAGCAATCTCAATGTCTTCAGATGGAACCTTGTCAATGTTGTTCTCATCAAGCATAAAGTCTGTCATGTTTTCTAGAGCATCTATAACTGTTTTCTACAGAAAGTTAGTAAATTAAGGTGTGGAATTAGATGGATAAAAAGTTGGATCATTTTCAGGTTAAAAAAAAATTAAAAGGATGAACTAGATTTTTTTTAAAAATCGATATTTAAACGATGGTTTTCGATAAAGGTTTTTAAATTTGGATAAATTCATTTCAGTTAAATTCATCATTTTCTTTGCTGTATCTGTTACAACAATGCCATGATAGCATTTCTAAATTTTCAGTGCACTTTGTTCAGCTGGTCCAGTAAAGCCATATGCCCCAGCAACAGTCAACATGAAACTCACATATATGGACATGTTAAACCATAAGCTTGTTTTTCCTGTTAAGTCCAGACATATTTCACAAGTTAAATCTATTAGAGGAAGATGAACCGAGACATATTCCACAAGTTAAACCTATTAGAGGAAGATGAACCCAGACATATTCCACAAGTTAAATCTATTAGAGGAAGATGAACCCAGACATATTCCACAAGTTAAACCTATTAGAGGAAGATGAACCCAGACATATTCCACAAGTTAAATCTATTAGAGGAAGATGAACCCCGACATATTCCACAAGTTAAACCTATTAGAGGAAGATGAACCCCAACATATTCCACAAGTTAAATCTATTAGAGGAAGATGAACCTTGACATATTTCACAAGTTAAATCTATTAGAGGAAGATGAACCCCGACATATTCCACAAGTTAAATCTATTAGAGGAAGATGAACCCCCGACATATTTCACAAGTTAAACTTATTAGAGGAAGATGAACCCAGACATATTTCATAAGTTAATAGAGGATGATGAACCCAGACATATTTCCAAGTTAAACTTATTAGAGGAAGATGAACCCAGACATATTTCCAAGTTAAACCTATTAGAGGAAGATGAACCCAGGCAGACACAGGAGACCATGTACCTGGCTTTTTTGATCTATCTCGTCACTGTATAATGTGGCCTCAGCAAAGAAACTGCTGACCTGCTGAATGGCTATAACTGACTTGGTTTCTAGTTTGGTCATCTCTGTGATCAGAGTTCTTCGCACCTGCGGGACAGTGGTCATCACAAGATTCATGAAAATCAAAAGATACATGACCCGCCATCAGATACATGAACTACTATAACATAGGTGAACTAGTATCAGATTTATGAACTACTATAAAATAGGTGAACTAGTATCAGATATATGAACTACTATAATACAGGTGAATTAGTATCAGATATATGAACTATTATAACATAGGTGAACTAATATCAGATTTATGAACTACTATAATATAGGTGAACTAATATCAGATTTATGAACTACTATAATATAGGTGACGTAATATCAGATATATGAACTACTATAACATAGGTGAACTAATATCAGATATATAAACTATTATAACATAGTTGAACTTATATCCGATTTATTTATGAACTACTATAATATAGGTGAACTAGTATCAGATATATGAACTACTATAATATAGGTGAACTTGTATCACATACATGAACTACTATAACATATATGAACTAGTATCACATACATTAACTACTATAACATACATGAACTAGTATAAAATACATAAATTACTTTAACTTATATGAACTAGTATCACATGCATAAACTACTATAACATATATGAACTTGTATCATATGCATAAACTACTATAACATATATGAACTTGTATCACATACATAAACTACTAACATATGTGAACTTTTATCACATACATTAACTACTATAACATACATAAACTTGTGTCACATACATCAACTACTATAACATATATGAAACTTGTATCACATACAAGACTTGCTATAAGAAATGGTGCTTTCATTTGACGCATTTGTACATTATTTAAATGTCATGTTTTCTAGTCAAAGTTAAATGTCACAGTTTGACGTGAAGGCAAACTTACAGCAGCACGGTCGTCTCGTTCTGACTCCTTCTTGTACTCAACCATTTCCAGATATGCTGTAGAGTTCTTTTTGTGTATGAAATGTAAATAAAACATGTCATGGATGAAAAAAATGTCAGTTCCTTTACGGTCACAGGCTTACAGATATGTTTTATCAAAGAGTTTATCAAAGTCATGTAATTTTGATTGCACTTATTTATGTATGGACATAAATTGTTCTGGCAATAAGGAGCCGTCGTTAAGTACGTAACGCTCAAGAGGGTGGTAGGAAGGGTGTAAGAAAGTGTGACAGTTTGTGACAGAGGGAGAGTGGGCTCGGTCATGTGTGACGTCATGGTGTTATATTATTAAACTTAAGTTATTTATTTTGTTAATAAAAATATTTTTGTTAAAAAATGTGACGTATTTAGGGGGGGGGGTATAAGATTTGTGACAGTTTGTGACGGGGGTGGGGGGTGGGGAGTAAAACAAAGGTCAAAAATAGCGTTACGTACTTAATGGATGGACCTAAATGTATAGCAAAACATGTCCTACCAATAAATGTAAAGCTAGACATGTCCTGCCAATAAATTGTATAACAAAATATGTCCTGCAAATAAATTGTAGAACAAAATATGTCCTGCAAATAAATTGTATCACAAAATATGTCCTGCCAATAAATTTTATACCAAAATATGTCCTGGCAATAAATTGTATAACAAAATATGTCCTGCCTCACATTGAGCCGAGGCAAAAAACGAAACACTTGCTTCAACTATTGCTTCAACTAAAAATGGTTGTTCCCACTCACCACTGCCATGAAGGAAGGTCTGTTAGCGTCGTTCATACCAAACATTGTGTTGGCAAAGTTACTGGCCACTTTCATCCCGGCATATTCTGTAATTGTAATGATAAGTCTTAGCGCCAAGAACTGCCTAACTGGCACCACCCAAAACCCTAACTTTAAAACTTCGTGAATTTATATGTAAGTACCACTAACTTAGTCGTTGAATATGATGATAAATAAATAATTTGACTTGAGACATTTAGCAGATAGAAGTTTAAAGTGTCATGTTTTAATTTGAAATATATGAGTATATGTAGAACTGCACACTATAATAACCAGGTCTCTACATGCAGATATATACACACATACGAAACAATACATATGTCAGGATATGTTCCATTGTTAGTATGACTTTGCACAAGTTTATTCTATCTTAATTTAATATCGCAATAAATAACCCCTATACGCTCCTGCCCTATTCCCAATAAACTTGCCTAAAGTTACAGAACTACGATCTAACAAGGTTCAGTAACTCCTGTCAGATTCGTGGTATACCCGGGCTGATATTTCATCCGAATTTTGGCTTGATATTTGTTTTGTAGACTTGCCTTTCCTTGGTCAGTCAAGATCGATTTGGTTTAGCTTGGAGCTAAATATTACTTTAAAACTGTGGTTAGCCTAACGTGGATCATGCGAATAATATTACATATATCATACCACTGTGCTGGTTAGTGAGGCAAAGATATGTATATGTGGTGATCCTAGGCGAGCACTCACAAGACTTTTCTTCGATAAAACAAGGTAGAGGATATTTCCTACAATGAGTTTTAATGAAATTCTTCTGTTCTTAATTATTTTTTCTCTTAGATTCATGAAAGGATAAAATGAAAAAAAAAAGATAAACATCGAAAAATATTGATATATCAACCTCAAGTCGATCACTCGTCTTCCTTCACTCATCTGTTGTTTAACCATCCATAATTATTTAATCCGCTACCTTGTTTAATCATCAATTTCGTTGAAATTTTTTACTTCAATACAATACATGTTTCTTATTTAATTTATGACACCAATACGATTCATGCATGCAGCTACTTCTAGAGTTAGTTTCTTGTGCATCATAAATGTGCTTGCCTTAGTGTAAAATAGCATTAAGATATGATATGTGAGGTATAAAATCCTTCTCCAACTACCTGATAATATGACACAATACAGATGCATGCAGTTAGTTTCTTTCAAATATCTTCTTGAAGACATTTTAAAAGCGTTATGCACTTGACATATTCTTCTAAATATATAGATATGAGATATATGATCAAGACATCTGGTCAAGACATCTGGCCGACATCTGACCGACACAACTGGTTAGTTCCGTTAACATGAAGTAAGCTAGGACTAGGACTAGGACAAACACATTTTACCTGACTTTATTTTCACTTTTCGTCTCCCTTTAAGCTACTTTTGAAGAGATAAGTAAAAATAAATGTTTCCCTAGTTTTATGACTTTTATGAGACCTAATGTTCCCCTAGACTTATGACACCCCAAAAACCATCTTCTACTCCCGCAAAAAAATAATAATAATAATAATTTTAAAAAAATTTAAACGTTGCCAATATAAAGTGCGTTTCTTTTCTGCGGGTCCTCATGAAAGTCAAACTGTGATCCGTGTAGATTGGACCTTGTACGTGTCAATTCCTTTGCGTTTTGCTGTGGCTGAACTTCAAGCTTGTAATGCCGTGCAGCTAGGAAATTGGTAATAGCTTAACAATGTCTTTAACAATCGCCTGTTCGTGTTTTAAATACCAGTAAGTCATGGTATCAAGGCAAGCACTGTTTCCACAAACAGAATTACTTCAATTACTTTTTTAATTGTTTTTTTATTAAGTGATTAAGTGTTGTACAAAATAAATGTACAACTTTTATGAAATATTTTGAAGGAATTTTTCTTGGCGACGATTGGTAATTTTTGCTTTGGTATTTGGGGGGGACAGCTATAGGTGATCTGAATTCTACTGGAGTACGACTGTGGCACTGAGCTTCTGGTTGAGCTGAAATAATTCAAGTTATGATTACATCGACATTCATGCTGCTAATTATCGCGATGTTAAATATCGAAAGCGAAGCGAGTCATGCAACAAGCACCTGTGCGGCTTTGCTTACTGTCGCTGTTCAACAGGGACATGATGTTGGTCGCCTTCTCCGAGCATGTCTTCTGGTCGCCCTCCGCGAACATCTTCTTCAACTCGTGCAGCTGGTTTTGTTTAATGTCTCTGGCCAGGGCGCGGATGGAGCTGAGAGGCATCGGAAGAACCTGGAGGATTACACCAGTGAACATATAGCTTCGTACACCCCATGGTGTGCATTGTATACACATCAGTGTGCATTGTGTACACATCAGTGTGCATTGTGTACACAGTGTGCATTGTGTACACATCAGTGTACATTGTGTACACATCAGTGTGCATTGTATACATATCACTATGATTTGTGTACACATCAGTGTGCATTGTGTACACACCTGTGTGCATTGTATACACATCAGTGTGCATTGTGAACATATCAGTGTGCATTGTGTACACATCAGTGTGCATTTTATACACATCAGTGTGCATTGTATACACATCAGTGTGCATTGTGTACATATCAGTGTGCATTGTGTACACATCAGTGTGCATTGTGTACACATCAGTGTGCATTGTATACACATCAGTGTGCATTGTGAACATATCAGTGTGCATTGTGTACACATCAGTGTGCATTGTGTACACACATGTGTGCATTGTGTACACATCAGTGTACATTCCGCCCCTTCATCTTTTGATGCTTCCAAAAAGTGTACACAATACTTAACTTCTTCCGTTTTACCAACGTACAATTTAAATATTTATATAAACAACAACAGCAATCAAGAACTCCGTAAGAGTGGGCTTTCAAATATAAGCCTGAGCATGAATTACGAGATACTGTGTGCCCTTAACTCTGGTTATAAGTACTGTGTGGATGTTTCACGTAAGTGGGTAAATAAATAGTTTAGGCTGTTAGTTTAAATGTTAGTTAGTTTTAATTTAAGATAATTCACTTTGATTTTTTAAAAATCTTGACAAGACTCGAACGTGTTTCCTACCACAACAGAGCCACAGTCCATGGTGTAGATGGCTCCCAGCGTGTCTCGAACCTTGACGATGACCGTCTGCGTGTAGTTGAGGTAGTCTGGACCTTCGCTGAGACTGACATTTAGGTTGTAACTGCCAGAGTCTGTCTTCACCGACGTAATTTGTTTGTCTACCGTGCTGTTGTCAGTGTGAACTAATCAACGAAAATTTAAAAAATATTCAAAATGTTGTTTGAAAAACTTAACGACGTTGAGGTGTATTCAAGTGGATGCTAGTGATGTGGCCCCATTCACATGGATGCTAATGATGTGGCACCATTCCAGATGTGGGCCTATTCTAGCTATAGGCCCATTCTACCATTAGGTCCAGTCCAGGAATTGTCCATTCCTGTATTCGACCCATTCATCCTGATGCTCTAAAGTGTTTGTGAAAAGATAACTTACTAAAAAATTGATATTCTTGGAGGCCGTCCTCATCATACCAGCCGTCCACCTGTAGTGTCCAGGCAGGTTCTGTCGTGATGGTCCGGTTGTAAGGTGAGACGGTACAGTTACCAGGGATCGGCGGGGTGTTGATCTGGGAGGTCAAGGTCATTATTAGATGCTAGAACTTTTTGTTGTCATTTATCATACTTAGATGTCATTTGACATACTTAGATGTCATGAATACTTAGATGTCATTTGACATATGTAGACGTCATTTGACATTCTTAGACGTCATTTGATATACGTAGACATCATTTGACATTATACTTAGGTGTCATTTGACATATTTAGATGTCATTTGACATACTTAGACGTCTTTTTATACACTTAGACTCATTTGATATATGCAGATGTTATTTGTTATACTTAGACGTCATTTGATATACTAAAACGTCATTTGACATACTTGGGCGTTATTTGACATACTTGGGCGTTATTTGACATACTTAGAAGCCATTTGACTTACTTAGATGTTTCTGAACATTATTAGGTTCATCCGCCCAAAGAGCGCCGATATAGGAGCACTGACGAAGATTGCAGGCGATTATCTCAACCTATGCTAATCTTTCATTGATGGAATACCTTCGGGGTACAGCCCACAACTTATAAAAATAAATGCAATTTTAAAGAAAAACTGATCTGAACCACGTTTTGAGACATCTCATTTACGTTGATTGTATAACTGTAGGACTAAAAGTTAGAATCTTTGCATGTGTTAATAAATTGCGTTTTGATCTGTGCGTTCAGTTGATAGATATCTTGTAATGTGTTGCCATATATTGTGATGTCGTCTGATCAGACTTAATTTTCTTGTTACTATTTTTATGTGTAGATTTGTTAAGATTTAGTTTGTGCTCTTTTATCTACGCGACTTTTTCTGTGCTCTTTTGACGGGTTGCCCATTACTAAATATGATCTAACAAAATTAGAATCGTTGAAAATAAATAGACATGGTACTGGAAATTTTTTTAATTGTTTGTTATGTCATGAATATTTAGACATAATTTGACAGAATAATAAATATATCAATTGACGTAATTGGAATTACTTTAATACAACTGGACACAATCAGACATAACTGGACATAAGGAAACATAACTGGACATAATGAAACATAACTGGACATAAGGAAACATAACTGGACATAAAGGAACATAACTGGACATATGGAAACATAACTGGACATAAGGAAACATAATTGGACATAAGGAAACATAACTGGACATAAGGAAACATAACTGGACATAAGGAAGCCTAACTGGACATAAGGAAACATAACTGGACATAAGGAAACATAACTGGACATACTTAAACAGAAGCTCAGAAGAGCTTAACATTGATCACCAAAGAAAGACACAAACTTTCTTGTTAAACATAGCGTCGTCTTATCTATGTTGCCTTTGTGTAACATTATGTCCGATCGTCGTCGGTAGCCGGATAAAGTTTGACGATATGAACATGTTTGTCCCGTGTCAATTTCATCTTGAGTCAGTGTCAACTGGAGATGTGTGTCGTGTGTCATCCGAAGTGGGTGTCATTTGTCAGTATCATCTGTAGATGTGTGGCATTTGTTAGCGGGAGATATGTGAAAGCCTCACATGGAGATCTGTGTCAAGTGTCAGTGTCAACAGGAGTTGTGTGTCAGTGTCACCAGGAAATGTGTCAGTGTCATCTCGAGATGTGTCATTGTCACTTGTAGACGTGTGCCAGGGACACCTTGAGATGTGTGTCATGTGGCAGTGTCACTTGGAGACGTATGTCAGTGTCACCAGGAGTTGTGTGTCAGTGTCATCTGGAGATGTGTCATCTGGAGATGTGTCAGTGTCATCTGGAGATGTGTCAGTGTCATCTGGAGATGTGTCAGTGTCACCTTGAGAAGTGTGTCATGTGTCAGTGTCATTTGGAGACGTGTGTCAGGGTCACCTGGAGGTTCGTGGCCACTTTCCCTGTAACGCCGTTCTGTGCTATCAAACACTCGGCCCTCATACGAGTCGCGTTGAAGGTTTCAAAGAGGCTGGACTCAATAGAAATCTGCCTGGATGCTTGGACTGGCACAAGAGAGAAAAGAAGACTGTGTTGTAAACAATTTTATTGCGTCGAGCTGGTATGTTGGGTAAAAATTTTATTGTGTTTGATCACTGCGTTTCAACCAATAAAGGCATTAACTTTTTTTTAAAAAATTACTGCACGTGTTTTTTTTTAAATTGTTTTATTTATATAGGAAATTTATTTAAAAGCGAAATATTGTTCAAGAAATTTCTGAAAGGCTTGGGCCAACAGATTACGTCACTGAGGTTATTCCAAGTCATAAGGTGACTGTGCAGTTAATGACGTACTAAGAAAACATCATACAAATAAAGTAAGAGAAAAACTATTTTACGTGGAGATATTAGTCTTTGATGGCTGCGGAATTCAATTTACGACTAATACGGGATCTATTACTTCCCATCGCTGTTAAGAGTATTCCATTAGTTATTTGTCACATTAATAAAAAAAATAATATCCTGAACATTTTGACTTTTATAGCATAGGTAAACTATAGAGGTCTCAGCCCATCAAACATTGACTTTAACTATTTTAGTTACATAGTTCAAAGTTGTTAACAGTTTTAGCGGTAAATTATAACATAGAGCAGATTTCATTATTATATATGTTTTTAAAAAAATAAATCTCCATTCTAATTAGAGACGATCACAAAATCCAAACAAATTATTGTGAGGGAAGATGAACGGAATTAGCATGACAAGCGACACATACACGGAGGAAACAACACTTGGAATCATCTACAGGAAATTGTAAGGAAAGAGAGTTGTTGTTTTTTCTTGTTAACACAATATGAATGTGATGATTTAAGCTCACAGATTTGTATAGTTTCTAGATTCCTATTGAATTTTTGCCACGGATAGCCACAAGAAATGTCGCGGCACACTGATCATTAATGATTGCGGGGACAGCAACGCCGCCAAAATGTTTAAATTAACTTTACACTTTATCCTTTAACCCCCATAAAAATTTGATTCTTAGATTCAGTGTGCCGTTATTTAAATTTAATTTTAAAACTGGGCTAGACTCCAAGGGTAGTGGCAGTGGACTTTTGTTCGTTGATGTTGGTCACGTGACGAGCGAAAAGCGTGCGCAGTAATATAAGTACATGTTTCTCACACTTGAGCCAAATGTTAACGCAATATTCTACTTCTCATTGGTTAGCAGTTACCCGGTTGTCATTACGTCACGTGACCAAAACGCTAAAAATAGAATATTGACTAAGCTACGTCCATTATACGCCCATTTCAGTAAAAGCTCGTTAGAAATATTTTTACAGCGATATTTATTATTTTTATCTTAAATAATTCATATTATGTCTGAATTATTTTAAATATTTGAGAGCACACAGGAACAAGACTGAAGCTCACAAGAAACTATAAATATTCTCATGTATATGCATGTTTGTTATTCCATGGTATAGAAAATAGATGAAACAGCAGTTAACAGGCAAATTAGTAAAAAAATTTTCATTTTATCATCTTAGAACCCAGTGCTTTTTTCCTAGCAAAAAATGTTTGGGAACTCATTTCACATCTGTTTTTAACTTATGTCAGAAACGTTGTTATTCTTATTCTACCAATAATAACTAATATGATATCTATGGTCCATAGAGATCATATTAGTCTAGTAGAATAACAGCGTTTACCACTTGGTTTGTTTATTTGTAAACTGTACTTTAAGTCGTTCCCGTGAGTCCCCACTGTGAAAAGGACTGACAGTAATTAGTAAAATGACGACTATTTATATAAATATACACGAATCTGGCCAAAAAAGGTATGGGAACTCAGTTCCCATGAGTTCCCACTGAAAAAAAGCACTGTTAGAACCGGAAGGCTAAACCATTTTAAAACAATTTTATGAAATGTACTTTTATCTTCAATACATATATATTGAATATTTTGACCCAAACCAAACAATTTAGCACTTATCATAAAATTTAAGCCTCAGTGTATAACGGCTGGGGTACTTCATACTGGTAGTGTATTTATAGAAACAAAAGAAAACATTGAGAGTGCAACTATTGCAATCTGGCAGCTGAAGGATGATAAGCCATCGCTGAAATTCTAGTTTTTGTCTAACGGAAATAAGTGACTTATAAAAGATGTTCGGCTTGACATCCGAGGACAGTATGTATGTGTACAGATCTTAATTCTGAAAACCATCATCTCCATCAATTAACAACACCAAAAACTATTTACGTGCCCCAAACTAGTCTGGCGCCCGGAAAAAAAACAACACAAATATTTGCTTACTTTTAATAACTAGCCAGTAAACACGCATCGTCTTTCTTCCTCCAACTAGACGTAAATATGCATATCATATCTGCTTACTTCCCCTTATCTAAGATTCTGTTTAAGTTTAGTAGAGAATGTCTTCCCCCCACCTAACACCAAACTTAAGTATGAATTATGTCTAAAATTAAAGTAAACCTTTACATTGTTGTTATATCTGTTGACTCCGATGAAATATATCTTGAATGTAATCTGGCATATGGCATCCTTTTACTCTCAGATTGAGCTAAACGTGAGACACAGACATGACTTCTCTAACTCATATGACATCTATGCCTAAGACATTGGCGACTAAAAGACTGAGGGCAGAGATCAATATGACGAACAGGAGTATAGTGATACGTATAGTGGCAATGAGTATACAGACGGATCACAGTACACTGTAACCATGGTACATCCACAGAAAAGAGTACCGATACCATAAGACTAGAAAACAAAGAACACCATGCAATTTTTGTATTACCGTCCAGGGCTGAGGGTAAGATCATGCAGCGAGTCAGGTGTTACCACCAGGGGGGTCACGGCATGGGGGTGGGGTGGATGACATTAGGGGGAGGGGTGGCGGGGAAGCGGGGTGGGGTGAGGGGAGGCATGCAGCAGGCAGGTGAATGATGACCAGGGGTCAGTGTTTTGTGGAAGATGCGGGGCGAAAGCAAAATAAATAGGGGAAAAAATGATAGTTAAATAATTAGTGTTATGGTTTTGATCAAGAAATTCGTGACTTAGGTCAATTAAAAACATGATTTAAAAAACATTATATTAAAGATGATTTTTTAAAAAACTAAATAATGATTGGCTTCATGATGTCCCGTGAGTTAGGACCAAGTGACAAGTATTGTGACTAAGTCTCTCATTGTCCCGTGAGTTAGGACCAAGTGACAAGTATTGTGACTAAGTCTCTCATTGTCCCGTGAGTTAGGACCAAGTGACAACTATTTTATTTGAGTCTCTCATTGTCCCGTGAGTTAGGACCAAGTGACAAGAATTGTGACTAAGTCTCTCATTGTCCCATGAGTTAGGACCAAGTGACAAGTATTTTATTTGAGTCTCTCATTGTCCCGTGAGTTAGGACCAATTGACTGTTAGGGCTTGCTTAGGTGTTCTAGCAATTAATTGAGAAAAGAATTGAATCGTTGCTTGGCTAAATCAGAAAATTTTATAAAATCTTAATGTGATAAAAACTTTTGCCATTATACTAAAAAACCGTATATCAGTTGGGAAAAAACGTAGGGAATGAAGATGACATTGTAAATCCATTCATGCATGCAAGTGATTAAACGTCAAAATTAAATAAATTATTTCTGCATGCACATGCTTAAAACATTAATGCTGAAATTGTTAAAATATCAATGGTGACATGATAAAAACATCAATAACGAAATAATTAAAACATCAATAATGATGTGATTAAAACATCAATGAAGACATACTAATAATAAATTGACAATTTATATAGCGCTTCACTCCAGTAAGGAACTGGGCACAGAAAATGACATGATTAAAACATCATTGACGACATGATGAAAACATCAACGATGACATGATCAAAACATCAATGATGACATAATTAAAACATCATCGATGACATGATTAACACATCATCGATGACATGATTAAAACATCATCGATGACATGATTAAAACATCAATGATGACATGATTAAAACATCAATGAGGTCTATGGTGGCGGTGAGAAAGGATCAGACAGAGTAATTTTGATTTAAAGGTTGGGGAAAGAACAAAAGAAAAAATACCGTATATTATTATTTCTCGACTGGAGGATTTAAATAGATCCGATGAATATTACGTCATACTGAATATTTTTTATAATGTCTAAAATGTAATAATAACTCTCAAATGAAATCCTGTGTTCAAAAGGTGTCAAAATAAAATTTCCGGGTGTTAAAGCTTTATTTAAATTGGTGAATTTTGTGTCAATTCACTTTGGCAAAGTTTAAGTACCTTAATTAATTTTAGTACGGAATTCTGTAGTGTAAAAATCTCCATTAAAAAAAAAAACTCGTGGAAAGTTATGTTCTTTTGCATTGCACTTGTTATTTGTTTTCAATCGTGGCTTTATTGTGTTGTCAAGTCGAACAATTGAGATTTGGGGAGATACTATTGTATGCCAACTGTGAAATCTTAATATTTTATTGTTTTTAATTTGTTTATCACGCTTATGTGTGCATTATTTTTTTTTCCTAACGAATGGAAAGTCCGCTTCCTGATCAAATCTCCTTAGGGGCCGTCCATAAATTGCGTCACACTCCAGAGCGGGGAGGGAATGTAAGAAAGAGTGAAAATTTGTGCCGGGGGGGGGGTCCAGCCATGTGTGACGTCACGGCAGGGGCGGATTAAGACTGCATGGTACCCCGGGCTGCAATCAAACGGGGGCCCTATCCGGCCAGCGTCCCTTAAAATAAAATGATTGTTAACAGCTAATATATGACTGTAACTAAATATTGGCATGAAAGAAGGCTCAATAGCTTCCACCTCAGATGCCTGCGCCGCATCCTTGACATCAAATGGCAAGAGAAAACCCCCAACACATAGGTCCTGGCTCAAGCAAGCATGAGCAGCATTCCAGCCATATTAAGCCAAAGACGCCTCCGCTGGCTTGGACACTTCAAGAGAATACAAACTGGTCACATACCCAAAGATGTGCTATACAGCGAGCTGGCAACAGGGAAAAGGTCGGTTGGTCGGCCATGTCTCAGATACACGGACATATGCAGGAGAGACATGAAAGTAGCCAACATTGATATACAAAACTGGGAAAACCTGGCTGAGGATAGGACCACGTGGCGGGCTATAGTAAAAGAGGGATCACTTAGAGCAGAGGAGCAATCTAGGAAAGAAGCAGTTGGAAAAAGAGCGAGGAGAAAGGCCAGGCAACACTGGCCGACTACATTCGTGTGTGTAAAATGCAGAGAGACTGCCACTGAAGGATCGGTCTCATCAGCCACACCAAGAGCTGCAAATATTAAAGATAAATCTATCGTCTTTCGTAGACGGACAGATGCCATACAAATATTATTAATGAAAAAAAAATGAACACGAAGAAATAACTGTTTGAAGTGTTTGCGGTATGTACCATTGAGTGTGAAAAGAAAAATTTTAATTTCCACAGCTGGGAATCGAACCCGACACCAGTTGCACCAAGCGCCTGTGCTCTCTCCACACGGTCAGCGGAGCTTGTCTAAAATGAGAAATTTTAGAAATATAAACTATATTTTATACTATGTTCTCTAAGTGAGCCAATTAAATCAAGTTTTTTCGATTATTAAGACTGAATCGCGACCAGTTGTATAGATAATATTTGTAAATTTATTTAATTTATTATATTTTCAAGGCTTTGTGCAAACATTTGTACACTTTTATTATAAAATATAAAAAGTTTGGGGGCCCCAAACCGTCGGAGGCCCCTAGCTTTAGCCCGCTCAGCCCCCCCCCCCTTAATCCGTCATAGCGTAACGGTGATTTATATTAAATTTTAAGTATCTATACTAATAAAAGGGAAAGCCCTGACTGACTGACTGACTGACTGACTGACTGATTCATCACTAATTCTCCAACTTCCCGTGTAGGTAGAATCATGAAACTTTGGGAAGTTGTTGGGTACCCTCTGGATACGAAAATTGGCGAAAAATAATTTTGAAAATCTCACTCATGTGGGGCCGGGGGCCCAAAAACTTTCTTTGCCTACATCACTAATTCTTCAACTTTCCGTATAGGTAGAAGCGTGAAACTTTGGGAAGTTTTTGGGTACTTACTAACGACGAAAATTGGCGAAAAATAATTTTAAAAATCTCGCTCATGTGGGGCCGGGGGCCCAAAAAAATTATTTCCTAATATGGGCTCTATAAAATTTGAAAGTAACCAATTTTCCTATTTCCGTGTAGGTAGAAGCATGAAACTTTGGGAAGTTATTGGGTTCCATTTCACGACGAAATTTAGCGAATTTTTTTTCTTTTTAAATCTCGCTCATGTGGGGCAGGGGGCCCAAAATCATTTTTTTTTTGTGCATCACTAATTCTTCCATTTTCCGTGTAGGTAGAAGCATGAAATTTTGGGAAGTTGTTGTGTACTTACTAACGACGAAAATTGGCGAAAAATAGTTTTTAAAATCTCGCTCATGTGTGGCCAGGGGCCCAAAAGAATTCTTTCCTTATATGGGATCTATAAAAATTGAAAGTCACCAATTTTCCTATTTCCGTGTAAGTAGAAGCATGAAACTTTGGGAAGTTGTTGGGTACTCCCTCATTACGTAAATTGGCGAAAAAGAATTTTTAAAGTCTCGCTCCTGTGGGGCCGGGGGCCCAAAAACTGTTGTTTTTTTTTACCAAATCACTAATTCTTCAACTTCCCGTGTAGGTAGAAGCATGAAACTTTGGGAAGTTGTTGGGTACCCACTATCGACGCAAATTGGTGAAAAAGAATTTTTAAAATCTTGCTAATATGGGGCCGGGGGTCCAAAAAGTTTTTTCCTTATAAGGGCCCTATAAAAATTGAAAATCACCAATTTTCCTATTTCCCGTGTAGATAGAAGTATAAGACTTTGGAATTTTTTTAGTACATGCTCTCGACGATAATTTTTTTTTTTAAATTTCCGACTCATGGGGGCCGGGGCCCATAAAACATTTTTTTCCTTACATGAGCTATATAAAAATTAAATATCACCAATTCTCCTATTTCCCGTTAAGGTAGAAGCATGAAGCTTTGGAAATGTTTTAAGCACACGCTTTCGGCAAAAATTGGCCACATTTTTTTAAAAAAATTCCCTCTCATGGGGCACCGGGAGCCCAAATATGAGCTTCTCTTATATTAAAAACCGATTGATCACTAATTCTCCAAATTTTCGTGCAGGTAGGAGCATGAAATTTTGGGACAATAAATGGCGAAAAAGAATTTTAAAAATCTCGCTCATGTGGGGCCGGGGCCCCAAAATCTTTTTTCCATATATGAGCTTTAAAAAAATTGAAAATCCCTAATTCTCCTTTTTCCCGTATAGGTAGAAGCATGAAACTGGCAATTTTTTTGAGTACACGCTCCCGACGTAAATTTGCTAAAAATAATGTTACAACTCCTTCTCATGGGGGCCGGGGGGCCAAATATAGTTTTTCTTATATTAAAACCAACTCATCATTAATTCTCCAAATTTCCGTGTAGGTAGGAGCATAAAACTTTGGGAAAATTGTTAAGTACCCTCTCAAAACGAAAGTTGGTGTAAAAGAATTTTGAAATACACACTCATGGAGGCCGGGGGCTCAAAAACTTTTTTTTTCTAATATGAAATATAAAAATTGAAAATCTATAATTCTTTTATTTCCCGTGTAGGTAGACAAGGAAAAATAATTATATAAATTTAAAAAATTTCCACTCATGGGCTGCCGGGGGCCCAAAACTCCCCCCCACCCTAAAATGGGCGATATGAAACTGAATCAACGCTAATTCTCCAAGTTTCCGTGTAGGTAGAAGCTTGAAACTTTGGGAATTTGTTGAGTATTCCCCCCCCCCCCCATTCCTTCCCGCGATGGTAAGATTAAATCACCTCTCACTAGGGTGACGATTGTCGAAATTTAGGGTTTTTCCCCAATGTGAGGTTTATAAAAAAGACGCATCTTTAAAGCTCCAAGTTCTTGTGTACGTAGGAGCCTGAATGGTTGAAGTTAATATATTTAGTATATCCATTTTCATTCAGATTAAACTCAAATGGTGTTTTAATTAGTGTTACGCGGGTTCGCAACGCCAGCTGAAACCCTAATTTCCGCAGCAAAGCGCGGGTAAATTGCTAGTTTTGTTAATAAAAGAGTATTTTTGTTCGAAAGTGTGACGTACTTTGGGGTGGGGGGGGGGTTCCAAGATATGTGTCAGTTTGTGACCGTGGGAGGGGGGAGTTAAAATGTTCAAAAATAGCGTGACGTACTTAATGGGCGGCCCCTTAAAAGCATTCAGTAGTTTTTGTCACAGTTTCATTGTTTATTTGGGTGTTTTCAATAGGAGGGTGTCATTGATTATTTTTGACTTTGCGCAAGTTTTCGTCAAGCAGGAGAATCAATCCTCTTATTAGAGAGTTAAACAATCAGACAGGGCGCGGTGATTTTATCATTATACCATGCAAGTTTCTTATATCTTGATACAATTAGTACTAAACCGCTTTACCATTCGATAAAGTTTACGCATTAACTTATATCAAATACAATAAAGTCCTGTGACTTCCAAAGACGGAACGATAAACTAAGAGAGAAGAAACGGTAAACCTACCTGAGACACGCCCATGAAGATCATCCTCCCCAAGAGGGCGCCAGCCGTTTGGCCACCTGTAGTCATACAAGAAGACCGTCCACTCGTAGGACAAGCTGGTCCCAGCACAGTTGCCGCAGACACAGTCCAGGGCAACACGCGAGGACTTCAGCACCTTGTAGCCGTCTGACATCTGGTAGTACACACTGCCCACTGCCGGACTGACGGACAGAAACGGTCGTGCTAGATAGCTTTTAGCATTCCCCAAACCCACAGGCGTGCTAGATAGCTTTTAGCATTCCCCAAACCCCACAGGCGTGCTAGATAGCTTTTAGCATTCCCCAAAACCCACAGACGTGCTAGATAGCTTTTAGCATTCCCCAAAACCCACAGACGTGCTAGATAGCTTTTAGCATTCCCCAAACCCACAGACGTGCTAGATAGCTTTTAGCATTGCAAAACCCCACAGACGTATTAGTTAGCTTTTAGCGTTTCCCAACCCCAAATGCGCTAGTCTTATGTTAGATAAAGTTCACCTTAACACCTAACCCTATCACCTAACCCAACACCTAACCCTAACACCTAACCCTATCACCTAACCCAACACCTAACCCTAACAACTAACCCTATCACCTAACCCAACACCTAACCCAACACCTAACCCTAACACCTAACACCTAAGCCTAACACCTAACCCTAACACCTAAGCCTAACACCTAACCCTAACCCTAACACCTAAGCCTAACACCTAACCCTAACACCTAAGCCTAACACCTAACCCTAACACCTAACCCTAACACCTAACCCCAAGCCTAGCCATTGTCCTTGTAATTAAAACTTACGAGATGGAAGCCGTGGGTGGGTCCCCGTTGACCACAGTGACGTAGATGTCCGCACTTGTCTGCCTTGAATCTTTATACAGACTCACTGAGATCCTGAGGCCAACGATGTAAACACATGATTTAAAAGACTCACATCCTAGGACTGCGAGCATGTATGATTGTCAGTGTCGTGGGTGGAAAATTGTAGGATTGCATGACTGAATTGTGGTTGATATGTTTGATTGAAAAATTAAAAAGAATAAAAAGAAGTGATGAATGATTGAAATCGCAATGTGAGCCGATTAAATTATATATCCGTATCGTTGCCTGTGATTCATCTAGACAAGAATACTTCGCCCATTAAAGATTCATAAGATTAATTGTCTGACAAATGGTCAATAATTCGTTTTAAATACAAATGCCGTGATAAAATATGACTGAAAAGCTTAAAACTAGGGCTGTTATCGATTAAATTAAATTTAATCGTTAACTTTTGAAAAATTACCCTATTAATTAATCGATAATTTTGTTAAAGCTAAAAATAAAGATGTATGACGTCATTAAACTGAAAATTTCAAGGGAAGTAATAAAAACAGGCAATTGATTTTGTTATTGAGTTATTTTTAAAACATTTTAGCACAAAAAAAAAGTTAAACAACTTATTAAATTTCAGGCACTTTGATGAAAATTTCAAATTAATTTTTTTTTAAAAAGTATTACAGCTGTATAGAAATTGTTTGATGATTAACAAAAACATAAAGATCATCTTTTTATCCCAAGTGGTTCAAAAGTTACAGGTTTTTTTTCTAAGACCTCATAATCACTTTTTTCACAATGTTGTTTTCCTTCACATTTTGTGCCCTTTTATGGCATTTTTTAAATTGCCCATAGCTAAGTATTTAATTGAATTCAATTTAAAAAATATAATATTGTTAGGAGATATATTTAAATACAAGTAGTTCAATATAATGACAATGAATTTTAATTTTGTTATTTTTAATTAATTAAAAACAATGGTTATTATATTTTTGTTTTTATAAAACAGGTTATTTTAAAGTTTACACTCTTGAAGGCTCCTCTTTAAATAGAGAAGTTTGTATGTAAAAAAAAAAAACCATTATCAATATTTAATAATTAATTATTTATTAATAAATCGAAAAAAAAAAAAACAAACATTTTCTTTACTTTTAATAGCTATTTTATCGATTAAAATAATTTTAATCGATAAAAGAATTACCGATTAATCAATAAATTAATCGGTAATTTTCGCAGCCCTACTTAAAACACATGCAGACACTGTGTGGGCACCATGAGCTAACGCACCGACAGTAACACATGTAGACACTGTGTGGGCACCATGAGCTAACGCACCGACAGTAACACATGCAGACACTGTGTGGGCACCATGAGCTAACGCACCGACCGTAACACATTCAGACTCTGTGTGGGCACCATGAGCTAACGCACCGACCGTAACACATGCAGACACTGTGTGGGCACCATGAGCTAACGCACCGACCGTAACACATTCAGACTCTGTGTGGGCACCATGAGCTAACGCAAAGACTGTGACACATTCAGACTCTGTGTGGGCACCATGAGCTAACGCAAAGACTGTGACACATGTAGACACTGTCAGGGCACCATGAGCTGACGCACCAAGAGGGCTTATAATCTGTTGAGAAATCAAGGTCTGTACTTCGAGTAGAACTTTCCAGGAAAGTACGCTTACTGCCGTCCCCAGGAAAGTACGCTTACTGTAATCCCCGGGAGAGTACACTCAATGCCATCCCCAGGAAAGTATACTTTACTGCCGCCCCCGGGAAAGTACACTTACTGGTAAGTTGTGAGCTGCATGAAGCTAATGTCCAAGTTTTGGGTTTGTCTAGTGGGTGAGAAGCCCGCCTCTCTACACCCGAGACTAGAGTTGCTGCCTGAAATCCGACACGTCCAGTTCCTTACAATCAGTCCCTGTTAGGTCAATAAAAACTAGAAGTAGTCTTTCAAAATATTTTTTACAAGCAAATTCGTCTCAGTCAAATGGAAAAGCTATCGAGTGGAATATACTCGTATTTTTGAAATCCGTATTGTATATTAATTTTCCCGTGTCATATTTTCCAAATACAGGTTACAGCCTACTGATGAAGTTTAAAATAAGCTTGAAAGTATTAACTACGGGGACCAAGTAAATCATTGCTGAAGTAACTTTGAGTATGCACTCTTCCAACTAAAGGTAGGTATGGCCCTAAAGAATCATTGCAAATTAAAGTCTAAATCTGGTGCTAAAGCGTGACCCGATGAGGTCAAGGTTCAATACCTGAGGAAGTTTAGGGTCTTCGTCTGGGTCCACGGAGAACTGAGTGGGATCAAGGGTCAGGGTTTGTTTGGTCCCTCTCTGGATCTCACTGACGCCGCCCTGTACCATGACCCCGATTAGATCTGTCTGGACAATCTGACGGGAGACAAGGAGTAAAGTGTGAGCCAAATACAAGCAGAGTACAAAGTTGTTTCAGATGAACTTCTTTCATTTCTAACAATACTAGCATGCATATGACAGAGAGAAGTGGGTAGGGAACAGTTTATTGGAGAATAGAAAAGTACATAGAAACGAAGTAGTATACAGAGGGTTTATTAAAAAGAGAGAAAGGGTGAGGGGGATGAGTGGAGAAAGATATACTCTTATGAGCGTCCCCAAACACACTAATTTCTATTAGTGGCTTTTTATGTGATAAAGTATATCCATAAAGTGTGACCCTGAAGTATGATCAGGAAGAAAGTCGTTTGAATAGGGCTGTGAAACGTGTTCAGAAGCTCAATTTAATAATGTCGGCTGATATGTAGAATCTCGACCGTGACGTCACGACGCTACCGGTTGCTGAAAACGAGAGTTCTATAAGTTCTAAAAGGATTATCAAAAAATGGAAGGTTTTAGGGTTTGGGTTAGGTATAGCTTTAGAAATTTCGGACAATGGGAGTTTTTAGGGCTTGGGTTAGGTATAGCTATAGAATTTTAAGTTTTAAACTTTTAAAGGGCATGCTATAACAACAAAGATGGCCGCCGGTAATGACCGTGACATCATGGTCGAGATTCTACATGTTTACCAAAATGTAATATTAAATGGCTTGTTATTGAGAAGAAAAACCAGAGCTGTAATTTAAGCGAGGAGCCGAGCGTTTCCATTGTCTCACCTTGATGTAGGTGTAGGTCGTGGAGGCAAACTTGACCCCGTCGAATGACCCGTCCATGGTCATCGTGTAGTGGATCTTGTAGAGGCCAACGTCCAGGAAGCGGGCAGGGAGGTTAAGTTCAGCCTTCGTGGTGTCAACGTTGTTCAAGGAGATGTTGCCCGTGACCTGGGGGGGGATGAAAAGGTTGTAAGGGAAAGTGTACGTCAATGTATGTCACGTGAGTTCTATTTTTAGGAACAGCAGCCAATGCTCGAAAGGTGAACGACGCGGCAACTCACCGTGTCGTAGAGTTCGTCAATTTTCTCAATTGTCCACGACTTGACGTTTTGGTACGTGTTGACGCACTGAATGTTGGACAGTCCTCGGATGGCGACCCTTTCACTTTTCTTGTACACTTCCGGGTTGGTGAAGTACACTTTCCTAATGGTTAGAGTTGAGTGATTGTCTAATGTTGTTGTATTGTTGTTGTTTTTAAATATAATTTAATGGTAGGAAGAGATAAACATAAAACGGACAAATTATGGGTGAGAATGAAATCTGGATTTTAGATATATATATATATAATTATATGTTATTAAAACAGGGTAGGTATAACCCTGACAAGACGTCATATTTTTAATTTTTATAAACCTAAAGTAACTGTGCGTTGCCCTGAAAATACATTTGGGTTGACTTGAGTTTTTAAAACTCATTCGTAAACAGAGATGTGCCATAAACCAAAGATCTACGCAATAACAGCTTCATGGTTGCCCTGGGGACGGGGAGGTGAGGGTGGCACTTTTGGAATGGAGATGAATGTATCCCTAGCAAAAAGGGATTGCTTGGTTACAATATGTCTGAGTGACCTATAACAACCCTTTTAGTGTTAGACGCTATTTTAGTAAATTTTTGAATCAATGCCATGTTGACGTTTTCAAATTGTTTTATTCTTTACTTCTGGAAGTGCTTCTAAATACAGATGCATGACCTCACCACCCGTCATTTAATGATCCCAGAACGTAGCATGTTGTGTTGTAATCAATTTTGGTTATGTTTGCAGACTTTCACTTCTTTTTTAGATCAGAAAAGGGTTAAATTGAGATATAATACTTCACAACAAACAGACAAATGGACACACAAGGAAAGAATTTAAAAGGACAGACAAATTAAAAGCAAGCAGATAAATAAATTAAGAGATAAACATACTGGTAGAAAAACTGAAGAAAAAAAAACAACTCGCTGTCAAAGTAACAGACAAACTAACTGACTAAGGACAAATCAACAGACAAACATACTGAAAGACAAGCGGGTAACACAGACTGTCAAGAGAGAAGTTGAAAAAGCTTCGATCTTTTTTAAACACAATATGAAGTCATTGCTGGAATTGACATAACTCGCACATTTTCAATTTTAAGTCTTTTGAGATGGCATCAACGGCCCTGAGTTACTAAAACTCTTATAGGTCCCGTTGGGGAATCTCTTGGCAAACTCCCACCTCTCCACCAAGAGGCGTAGTTGACAAGGGCACCCCCAACACGGTCCCTTCTAGGAGGGGGTCGTCTGGGCAGGGTTAAGTTCGCTCGAAGCTCACCGTCCTGCCTCTCAAGGGGGCTACCTCCCGAAAGAGGATGTGGATTTTCCTACTTTGACCCGCCATTGCTGCGACGCCACCACGGTACAAAGACACGGGTCTAATTTGCTAAGGATTTGCTAAGGGGGGAATCATCATTGTAACCCTCCCGGGGGGGGGGGTGCGGGCAACCGCAGAACCAACCACATAGTGTTGGGTAAGGGCACCCCTTGTCGGGAAGGTTTCCTCAGAGCTGACGTCCGACCAAAGTTCTTCACGGCACTTTTACTAGTATTTTTACTGGCCCTCCTGGCCCTAAACAGTGCCGTTCATTGATTCTAACTAGTAAGGGGGACGAAACGGCCGCCTCGGATGACCCGACCCTCAACGGCACAATGGAGGCGATCTCCACCATGGTCGCCTCCGTCTACGTTCCGTATGGCGGCTGTAATCATATGTCTAACTTCCTAGCTAGCCCTAACCGGACTTCGACCTTCCTGGTCGGGGCTTTTAGTTTCGGGTTTCGCGTACCCTACTCATCCCGGGGACCACGTAGAGGTCAGCCCCTTCCCCTTACAGCATAAAGACGTTTTAGTTGTTCATACTTATCAATTGAAGGAGAAACCAAGGTCCAGGTAGAGGTGGGTGTAGTAAAGAAGGGATGGCTACCTTTACTTTTAAAGAGTATGGGGGTAGATTCCCAGAGAATTCTCTCTCATATTTTAGGCATTGGTGGGGGAGTGGGGGTGGGCAACGTCCTATTAACTACAGTAAAAAAAAATGCTGGACACCTGTTGTGGATGTTGACGCTGGGCTTAGAACAGTCCAGACCAGAGATGCTGAAGCCAACAACAACAGATTCCTGAGACTGGGCATTCATGGCTGTTGCTTTGACCTCGTAGTAGCCCTCTGACCCGTAAATGTGGTCAATGCTTGTCACACCCGACAAATTATGTTTGTTAGAGGCGGCAACATTCCTGGGAAACAGAAATGTGGAATCATTTTTTTTAATGTCCACAGCTAGCGTTTAACTGATTTATCTCTAATTTAATAGCAAAAAAAAAGAGTGCTAAACATAATTTAACCGTAAAAGGGTTCATTTGAGAAATTTCGTTAACCAATTTTTAAATAAGCTTACAAAATTACAATTAAAATAATTACCTCAAATTAACAAGTTATTTCCTTTTTATTAATATAAATTACTGTAAGAAATGAAAACAAACTATGCTGATGGCCGATTTAACAAACTATCGTTCTATCCATACGACCGTGCAGACACAACCATGAATGAATTTTTTTAACTTATAAAAAAGAAAAAAGTTACAAAGAATTACAATAACCGGAATTAGACGAGGGAGTATACAGCTGTATACTCGGTCGTTTGAACGAGGGAGAAATCACTACCGCTAATGATATGTTAGCAGTTTACGGAACCTCGCGTTAAGACAAGACTCACGAGAAAGTGGCGAGATTGCACGTTTCCATGGCATCACTATAGATCTTCTGCATGCCGTCTCCGTAACTAATGTAAACACACGTGTCAGTTCCGATACTTTCAAAACCGAGGAGGAACGTTTTGTTTTCATTGGCTCGAACCTGTAACAACGTTAAGATACAAGAATTTGATAGGATCGTCGGTTAGATTTTAGTTTTTTCTAAGCCAAAAGTTTTTTCCTTAACACAATGACTATTTCCAGCAATTCCATGTTCCCAGCAGCCTATTTACAATATAAATACATGTACTTGTATATTTACGATAATTTTGATATGGAAGTTCTTTATAAATTTTGAAATGAGATAATTAAATTAAGCCTGTTGCACATGAACTGATGCTAGAAAGGTAAAATAATTAATTTTTGAAATTGGCATTTTTTTTCATTTGAATTTTTATTTTTATTTTTGTCCGAATATTTTTTTTTTAATTTCAATGTAAATTTCATTGGGTATATTTCCTTTTTTTAAAAAAAAATTAAAGTTATGTCCATTGTTAGCGTAACAAGAGTATTAAAAATGCCATGAAGATATCTCAAGTGTAGACACAAACCTGAGCTTTGGCCTCCGTCAGTGAGAACTTGTTGACCAGCTCCAGGAGCTGAATGGTCTTGGGTGTGATGGAGGCCGTGTGCAGGGGATTTCTGGCTGTGATGCTGACTGTGTACGTGTCCGTCTGGAAGGAAACATGTCACGTTTGGCTCTATGTGTTGTTGAAAAATTTAAGTCACGTTAACTCTCTATAATTCCCTGCAACGATGCATGAAGTCGATGATATGACAAGTTCATTGAGTTTTGTTTATCTTACTTGTGCTAGTGTGCGCCTTAGGCGCTACTGTAATGGCCTCAAACTGACTTTTTTTTAGTCCCATAACCTCTTTTTTTCGAGGTCGTAGGGGATGCTAATGTTTCCATTAGAACATTCTCGGGCTTAATAGACACTGGCGGCGCCCATCCCTCTCCAGGTCAGCGGATTACTTTCTTAGCGTTAGTCATTTCTGAACATTTTTATAGTGGCTTTTTGTGGGCTCGATCCCACGCCCCTCAGCTTGTGAGGCGAGCCGCCATAAAACTTATCTTAGCAAATGTTTAAACTTGATCTTTGAAGAAACTGGTGGCTGATGGGAGTCATGATTTGTACCATACTAGTTGTACATCATTAAACTGGACATTGAAACGTACCTCATCTCAATGGACACGGAACGATTAACCTTACTGCACTTAAAAATAAAATAGTTTTACTTACTGAACTGAATATGAAATTATTCTACCATATCAAACAAGACCTTGAATGTTTTTTTCATTTTTTTATACAGGATATTAAACATTATACCCCATTAAATTGGACATTAAATGTTTGTACCTTATTAAACTGGACATTAAGTGGTTGTACCTTATTAAATTGGACATTTAATGTTTGTACCTTATTAAACTGGACATTAAATGGTTGTACCTTATTAAACTGGACATTAAATGGTTGTACCTTATTAAACTGGGCATTAAACGTTTGTGCCTCATTAAACTGGACATTAAATATGTGTACCTTATTAAATTGGACAGTGAACAATGGCTGGCTGAATGTTGTGCTGATGACCACTGTCCCTTTGGAATCCTGCGCAGTGAAGTCGTAAGCTGAGGCAAATGCTACAGGAACAGATAAAACATATTGAGTTTTTTAACAAAAAAAACTAGTTGTTTTGTTTGTATTTTTTTTTTTTTAAATCATGTCTTTAATATTTTCTTAAGATTTCTACAGGTCAGATTTATTCGACCAAGCTTGTTAACACTTCACCTGATTTGAAGTTCTTCTGACACTATTGCCCCTAAGCTAATATTACAATATCTTCTTCTTCTTCTTCTTGAATATTGAATATTGAGTTTTGCGTGCCACGAGTTTTGCGCCAATTGGCCCGTGGTCTCCGACTTCAGCCTGCTGTATTTTCTGGATTTGCTTCCATGGGAACAGGTCTCTGGCTTCCCATGGGAACGTCAGTCGAGCGCGCTGCCACTCGACCACCGCGGCCCCCATATTACAATATGATTAGTCTTTATTTCAAGGAAGGATAAAGATTCGACGATCGTTCATTTATTCCAGTTTTTTTAGTAGATAATCTAAGGACCTTTCACCACCCCATGAACCTTTAAAATTAAAAGCATCCATTGATTCATTAATTCACTTGTTCATTTATTGATTCGTGAATTTGTTTTTGAAATAATCATTTACTGATTGGTTCATTTATGGATTCGTTGTATTTTGGTTACTTTATTGATTGATTCAATAATTGATTGATTCAATAATTGATTGAGTTAGTACTTGATTGAGTTAGTACTTGATTGATTCATTTTTTCCTCGATACCTTTATTTATTAATTCATTAATTGATAAATTAATTTAATTTACTAATTTACTTATCTAAGGATTCATTTATTTATTGGTTTATTTATTAAATGGAAACATTTTTACTTTCTTTTTCAAGCTGCTGTTGAGATAACTACTCACCATTATTGTCATCAGTGACCAAGAAGTATAAGACTTTGTTCTGGGGGTAAACCTTGGAGGCGTTGTTGAATCCAAACGTGGTGGCGTTGAAAGGTTTGTCTGCCAGGTAGTACACCTGGACGGCCAGGTTAAGAAAACTTTTGAAGACACCCACCTGGTGACAGGATACAAAGAAAATGAGATGTAAATCTAGATAAAAACGACACTACTTTGTTCAACCCATTGAATCTAGCAGGTCTATAGGTTAACCCATTACTCCAACCCATGGAATCTAGCAGGTCTAGAGGTTAACCCATTACTTCAACCCATGGAATCTAGCAGGTCTAGAGGTTAATCCATTACTTCAACCCATGGAATCTAGCAGGTCTAGAGGTTAATCCATTACTTCAACCCATGGAATCTAGCAGGTCTAGAGGTTAACCCATTACTCCAACCCATGGAATCTAACAGGTCTAGAGGTTAACCCATTACTCCAACCCATGGAATCTAACAGGTCTAGAGGTTAACCCATTATTCCAACCCATGGAATCTTACAGGTCTATAGGTTAACCCATTACTCCAACCCATGGAATCTAACAGGTCTACAGGTTAACCCAGTGCTACAGCCTACCGTTACTGTCTTGGTGACACTGCTAGCCTCGTTGTAGACTGTGACCTCTGTGCTAAATATCCCATCTTTTTTATAGGTGTAACTAAAGGGCCCAAAAGTTTGTTGGTCATTAACGTAACCATCACCGTACTCGTAACGAACAACAGCGACATCTGGCTGGACTGTGCCGGTGTACTGAACGTTGAACATGGTGATAGCTGTTGGACAATTTTAATCTTGTATGAACAGCTTGAATTAATTTTTGTGGTAATAATAGATTGTAATTGAATGCTTGCGGGCAGTTGGAAATTTAATAATTTAATGATCGACTTCTCAAGTACAAAAAAAAAAAAAAAAAAAAAAAAAAAAAACACCGAAACTACAACTACCACACTAAACCACCATCACCACCAATCGATAACACAACCATTAAAACACCAAACATCAAAACCACCACATTACAACACCAAAACTACCACACTACAACACAACCATCACAAAACCAACATCAAAACCATTACACTACAACACCAACTTCACAATCACAACACTACAACACCAGCATCACAACCACCCCACTACAACACCAACATCACAACCACCATACTACAACACCACCATCACAACACCAACATCACAACCACAACACTACAACACCAACATCACAACACCACACAACAACACCAACATCACAACCACAACACTACAACACCAACATCATAACCACAACACTACAACACCAACATCACAACAACCACACTACACCAACATCAAACCACCACACTAAAACACCAACATCACAACAACCACTCTACAACATCACGATGAGCAAGACCATTATGTTTACCATTGAAACTGACAATGCTGTCGGCAGTGACAATGACGTCAGAGTCTCTGATCCCATTGATGACACTGACAGTGACAGAGAGGCTCACAGTCTCTAAGGGTGACTTGGCAGTGACAGATATTGTTTTTGATGTCAGCGATGTGTAGGTGACGTTCACCAGGTCACAGCCATCTTTACCTGACCCTAGTTCGACAATACGACAAACGGATGAACAGTAAGAATAAACAACGGTGCCACATTGGGCGCTTAGAAAAATTCAAAAAATAATAATAATAATCTGGGATTTAAAAAAATTTGGTTCTATTTATATTCTTGTGTTTATAGTCTTGAAATACGTTAAATGTTTAGTCCAACTAATCTCACAGAATGTTTAGTTTCTCAGAGATCTCTCCTTTGATTTCATGTGGGTTTGTTTGTTTTAATTAATTAATAAAGTAGCAATGATCTGTAATAATAATTTAGGGACTTTATATCAAATTTAAGAAATAATAAAAATTTGTTTCAGATGGAGTTTATAAAAAATACTTTTTTTAAAAATAAAAAAATTTACAGTTAAGATTTATGTTTAAATATTTGAGAATATTTGTCCTTTCAACTGCATGCAGCTTATGCGATTTTTCTCCAGGGTGGTTTAATACAGGGAACACCAATTTTAAAGTTCAAGACACAAATATCACAGTATTTGAATGAATCGTATTGTACTTCATTCTGCTTACACTTTGTCTTCAACTGTAGAATAAAATACAGTAACTTTAACAGCATGCCTTTAAGCCACTGCAGGTGGAGATGGATTTAGTGAAATTACGTTAAAAATCAATGTTGGTCAACGATTTTCCATTAGTAGTGTTGTGAAAAGGACACACGTGCATTAAAATGTTAACATATAAATTAAATATATATCAAAATAAATTTTATGATCATGATATCATTCCCATGCTACTGACAAGACAATGGGGTCAACCTTATCTTACAGGTTCAACTAATAAATAGATAATTTTACCTTGTCTAGAAATTATAGTTTCATTAAAAAAAACACTAAGAGTTTTTTTTAAGTGTTTTATTTTGACGACCCAAAATGAGATATGACACTCGTCACACAGTCGATGCAGATTAACTAACATTGGAGCACACGAGTTTGTGGCAGTCTGGCTATATGCTGTATTCCAAATAAATTCGTATGTTCAATCAGAATATGGGGCATTGTTTTTGAAAATATTACTTATGTTAATTAAGACGTGCAAAAAATTAATTAGTTGAATGAATCTCTAAAATCATATGTGCATTCACACTGTTAAGGTCTGAGGCTATGCAATTCTAAAGAACCACCGTGACCACTAAAAACCAATTAGGTGTCAACAATCAAGTCATCTAACTACAACACAGAGTTCGGCTGAGGTCTGCATGCTTACAGTCTCAGGATAGGTCCACTCGGATACTTACTGGTGATCTTCGCTGGTAAAATAATAGACATTTAATGATAGCAACCGGTGGCTGAGAATGAGCTTCAACATTAGTGAGAGAGAAATAATGAGGCATGATTGATGAGGCATCATTAATGAGGATTGATGAGATTAATGATGCGTGATTAATGAGTCATGATTCAAAAGGGCGTGATTATTAAGACGTAATTAAAGATTAATTGATCCATTTCAATGCGGGAGGCAACACCGGTATTCTGTTCACGCAAAGCGTCAATGAAATCTCTATGCATGGATTTCTCAAAAGTGTAAACCTCGATCAGCTAGGTACGACTTGTGGAGTTGGGTTTATATCCCCAGGCTTGTCATTAGGAATGTTATTCCCATGGGTTTCCCATGGAAAACGTCCCATTGGATGGGATGGGATGGGACAGCACATATTTGTATTTCCCATGTCAATTTGACGAGCGGTACCAAGGAATGATACTGAATGGTCATAAAGTTAATAAATCTTTTCGATTCGCATGTCTCTTTGTATATGTAGTCCTATTAAGTAGACACTAAACCTAAACGTTCATAAATTTCATAATCTTATTTTAAATGTATTCAATACAAATATTATAATAGTAATCCCATGGGATGGGATGGGACAGGCATAAATTGCTATGGGATGGGATGGGACAGAATAATATTCCCATGTACATCCCTGCATATCCCAATTCAACCCACTCATGATAACAGCCTCCTACCCATTAGACCCACCTTTTGACCCTTCTCCATCTTGCTGACCTGATGGCAACCTGTTGCATGAAACATCTTATATATCTTATACAAAAATAAAACGCATTTGTCTGTGCTGTCCTTGATAGCGATTGGTCCCTCAAACTCATACAGACTCCTACAGCCAATCACAAGCGGAGAAAAATTAAATATCATTGGCATATTGAAAAAAATTTACACGGACGTTCAAAGCGAGTTATCTTTGATGCAGTATTTTTTATCATTCAGTACTGTATTCCCATCTTGAAATGTGTCACTCCTGCTAATCACTAATGTTACTCCTAGACAAGATGCCACCCAAATGACGGTGGAACGTCCTAGAACGGGCTTTGTTGACGTTTCTCTGTAACATAATGTAGATCCAATAAGGACCTTTTGAGAGCAAATTCTGTTATACTAGTAATCTGCCCCAGTCCACAAGCCATACCACATGGAGCGATCAACTCCCAGGGATGTCGGGGGGGGGGGCTAAAAAAGCAATGCCGCCCACCTAGGTTAAAACATGAGTGAAAAGGTTCCAACTACCAATGTTGTGTATAGACAATTGTTGTCATTTTCATTATAAAATTCTTTAAAGTTGCTGGCACTTTGAGCCGACTTCAATTAAAATCATCCGACAATCGATATTTCGACGACCCTGGCATTTGATGGCTGAAAATGTCAGGGTCTTAGAGTAATCGATTACAAATGTAGTACATTTCAGAATTGTGACCGCTCCAGGTAATAGCCCAAGGTCTTACTTCCTGTGCCTTGCGTGGATCGTTTTTTTAAAATATTTTTTTTTTTTGTTTTTGTTTTTTTTTTCCTTCTCAGTGTAATCTATTTCTTGACACGGAATTAAACTATATCAACCTGAAACTCTATAATCTCAAATTTCTCGCCAGACACATACCCCATCTGTTTTCAACTTTCATATCCTTATAGCCAAATGACTTATGAATTTGGGGTAATTTCTAGTTATAGGATAATCTCGTCAGTCCAGCCATTTAAATATTGTTGTTGTTTTTCCTACAAACTCTTTCATGCTCTCGTCATAGTTACATTAATTAGCTTTAATTACATTCAAACTTTTTCAAAAAGTAATAATTTTAATCAAGAATACAACAGTCCCATACTCAGCACGTGATATCAGTCATTAATCTTTACCCAACTATAACGGCAAAGGCCACCAGTTTAACAGCAGCTAAACATTTGACTTCAGCAAATAAACAAATTAATGATTCATCTAAAACTTTTTATGCAGTTCTACTTAGAAAAATAAAGATTCTGCGTTCCCATTGCGTTTACCTTGTCTTTGTGTAATGAGGGGAGAGCTTCCATCACCCAGGTCGAAGGTCAGATTGCAGAGGGAGCCACTCGGTCCACGGAAGAGACAGAATTGGAACACAAAGGGAAGACCTACTGCAGCTTTCTTGAAAGGCAACACGAAGGTTGGCCCCGCGAGTTTCTCTACCACGGTGATTGGCTGGTGGGAATGACGTCAAAACGAAGTCGTTACATCAAGAACAAATAGCATGTAAAGTTAGGACCAATGGGTAAAGTTTAAATTTGGACATCTTTTAAAATATAGGTCAGGGCAGGTAAGAGACAAGGGATGTAAGGATCAGGTATGGTCGGGGTCAGGATAGGTAGCTATTCGGGAAGGTATGGGTTTATATTGGGGTCAGGATAGGTAGCTATTCGAGAAGGTATGTGTTTATATGGTGGTCAGGATAGGTAGCTATTCGGCAAGGTATGGGTTTATATGGGGGTCAGGATAGGTAGCTATTCGGGAAGGTATGGATTTATCGTAATTCAAAGCCCAATCTAAGGTTTTCAAGTTCAAAGCCATAGCATTTTCTCCATCGGCATGAAGCAACATTACTTTAAGAAGAAATATGGATATTCAGCGGCGTGGCTACAATTAGTGACGAAATAACTTTGCCCCCCCCCCCCCACACACACACACATCATTTTTACTTTTTTTTTAATTCTTTAGGTGGAAAATGCACTTTTCAATATAAACTGTAATAGAGCTACACACTGTTTTTTTTTGTTTTTTTTTTTTGTTTTTTTTTGTTGTTGTTGTTTTTTCCAAACGGCAATATATATTATAAGTCTAGCAGTAACATATGTTTTGTGTTTCCAAGTTGTATAACTCAAGCGCTGCAGGGTAAAGGAAACCGATGAGAATGTAAAATAAAAAAAAGAACGATGTCACAATATCAAAGAGACGCAACTCGTGAGTTACCTTTGTGCAAGTCTTACTGCCCATCAAGTTCTCGAGTTTAGCTGTGACGTTGAACGTTCCTGTGTCACGGTACGTGTAAGGGTAAGGTTGATTCAGAGTGAGGGCGGGCTGAAACAGAGCAAGATATTGGTAGTGTAAGGTTGATTCAGAGTGAGGGCGGGCTGAAACAGAGCAAGAGATTGGTAGTGTAAGGTTGATTCAGAGTGAGGGCGGGCTGAAACAGAGCAAGATATTGGTAGTGTAAGGTTGATTCAGAGTGAGGGCGGGCTGAAACAGAGCAAGATATTGGTATTGTAAGGTTGATTCGGAGTAAGGGTGGGCTGAAACAACAAGACATTGGTAGTGTAAGGGTAAGGTTGATTCAGAGTGAGGGCGTGCTAAAACAACAAGATATTGGTAGTGTAAGGTTGATTTAGAGTAAGGGCGGGCTGAAACAACAAGATATTGGTAGTGTAAGGTTGATTTAGAGTAAGGGCGGGCTGAAACAACAAGATATTGGTAGTGTAAGGTTTATTCAGAGTAAGGGCGGGCTGTCATAGAACAAGAGATTGATAATGTATGTACACGAAAGTTTCTTCCTAGAAATTATAAGCTAAATTCTATAAAATGCCCCTGCTTTTTTCTAAACTGTGTTAAATTGTACAAAGAACCCGTTTACTCAGGTAAATGATAAGGTTATTGAACTGTTCGTACTCACAAATCTTACATTCTATAGTGTATGTACTCACACAAGCATATCACCTTCTATGTTGTAAGTACTGACACATACTTACCTTCTATGGTGTAAGTACTCACACATACTTACCTTCTATGGTGTAAGTACTCACACATACTTACCTTCTATGGTGTAAGTACTCACACATACTTACTTTCTATGGTGTAAGTACTCACACATACTTACCTTCTATGGTGTAAGTACTCACATATACTCACCGTTTATGGTGTAAGAACTCACACAAATAACTCACCACAAGAAGTGTATGTACTCACGCGAATGTCCCTGCTAGTGGGTTCTCCCCAGTTCAAGGTCAGCGTTGGTTCAGTGGGCAAGGCCGGGGCGAGAAAGGTCAGGTTGACATAGGCTGGAGGGTGATAAAGTGCGTACTCATCCAGATCACAATCGATGACCCCAACCCCCACCAGGATGAGAACCACCACAGATCTTGTGTAAACACCTAAGTCAATAAGATTGTACACATTTCATGATGTACATGTCAACACCTCAGACAACTAGATTGTACACATGTCATGAAGTACATGTCCACAACTCAGACAACTAGATTGTACACATTTCATGATGTACATGTCAACACCTCAGACAACTAGATTGTACACATTTCATGAAGTACATGTCAACAACATTGAAAAAATCAATACAAATATTGCAAGCTCCATTAGATCACGTGGTGGTCGAGAGGTATCGCTCTCGACTGTCATACCGATGGTCACGGGTTCGAATCCACATGAAGGTGAGGATTTGTTCTCGCGGCCTGAGGAGTCCCCGAGTCACCCAGCTCCGAATGGGTACCTAACTAGACAATAGTTAGGCGGCTGGGGTAATGCGTGGAACCCCTATAGCCGTGGCCTGTGACCGCTGCATCACTTGCCAACAGATCATCTCTCATGGTCTGTGGACGCAATTATCTTCTGCATAGAAGGAGCGTCTGTATATCTAAGATAAGATCCATAGAATATAACAATGATCGTGTTTTGTATTCTGTCACAAATGACAGCAAACATTTTGATGGCGGTCAAAGATCAGTGAAGGCGAAACTCTGGCACGCGTGCCACACTCAGCACGTAAAGCCTCATTAGACGGCACTTGACTAAAATATTACTTCCTTATTAATCAAACTACCTAAGCCCCCCCCCCATTCCAGTATTTCATTGGAGTCGTGACACTTTGCTATAAATAAGTGGCCATTGGTTTGAATTTTGGGCACGCAGCATCAAAAAGGTTCGCCCCCCCCCCCA
>MUZC01000421.1:505771-542352 GCA_002072015.1 Radix auricularia | reverse complement strand
AGACAAGAAGGTACCGGTGTTATTGAGGGGACACAAGAAGGTACCGAAATTATTGAGGGAAGACAAGAAGGTACCGGTGTTATTGAGGGGAAACAAGAAGGTACCGAAATTATTGAGGGGAGACAAGAAGGTACCGGTGTTATTGAGGGGACACAAGAAGGTACCGAAATTATTGAGGGAAGACAAGAAGGTACAGGTGTTATTGAGGGGACACAAGAAGGTACCGAAATTATTGAGGGAAGACAAGAAGGTACCGGTGTTATTGAGGGGACACAAGAAGGTACCGAAATTATTGATATATATATATGAGAGCTGTTATCGATTAATTTAATATCGATTAATTTAAAATTAATCGTTAAGTTTTGAAAAATCACCGAATAATTTTGATTAAGCTAAAAATAAGAAATATGACGTCATTAAACTGAAAATTTCAAGGGAAAGTACAAAAACAGGCAATTCCCATTTTTTTTATTTAAATGTAAGTAGTTCAAAGTAATGTCAAAAAAAATTGTTTTCCTCTTGTTAATTAAGGAAAAACAATGTTTAATTTTTTAATATAATTTTCCTTATAAAACAGCTTATTTTAAAGTTTACACTTTAAAAATCTTTATTTTTAATGAAGAAGTGTGATCGTAAAAAGAGCAAACTATTATTAATTGTTAATAACTAATTATTGATTAATAAATCGATGTAATCGGTTACACGTGGTTCCCGATTTCAATCGCTAGTTTATCGTTTTAAAAAATTTTAATGGATACAAATTTTTACCGATTAATCGAGAAATTAATCGATAATTTCCGCAGCCCTAATATATATAATAATATATATATATATATATATATCACTCATCTGTAGCTCGGCTGAAGAAAAGAGCGACATACAAGAAAGGTCAATGAACTTCGCTAAAATCACCTGGCTGGAATGATCGTCTCTTTGACTCACCTGTAGCCTGACTGGCGAGCGTGACCCCAGTGACCTCGTCTTGAACGTAAACCGTTGTGACGTTGCTCTTGTCGCTGACGCTGTTGTAGGTGGTCACGTTGACGTCATAGACCCCCTTGGAGCTGAAGGTGTGCTGGAGCGATCTGTTCCTGGTCTGCCAGTACGCGGTGCCGTCCCTGATGGTCCAGTTGTAGTACACGTCACTGCCTGACCGTTGGTCATTAGACAACAACAATAGAAGACGTCATTTTACTCTGATTTTCTCAATCTATTAACGATGGGAGTTGATGAGAATTTTCTAAAACAAAGTTGGGGATTGACCTTGGGTTTATTAATAGTTTAATGATTGAAAGAGGGGAAAAGTACCATCACGTTAGGTATAAAAGGCACGGGATATTGGGGATGTAGGCTAGAATCGGCTAGAAAAGGATATTAGAAAGTAAAAGACAAAGCAGACAATGAAAAAAAAATGTTGGTAGTCATTGGTAGTGAGTAGTGATACATGGGTTAAATATTGTAGCCAAGTTTGTTTGGTTTTTTAGGCTTATTACATTTTTGTTTTTATTTTTTTTTTCGCTGCGGAAGGCTTCTTGTCTATATAGTCGTTGTTTCCGTTAGGTAATGTAAATGTCATACTTTTAGATTTACAACTTTTAAAAAAACATTTTTGATTCATAAATAAAAGGGGAAATTATTATTTTTCAAATGCATCGAACGTTTTCTCCTTTCACTGGGTTTCCGCTTAAAGAGATTTAATAGAATTTATTACTGAAAAGGCTTTGTCATAACTTGTCGGAAACCTATTAGATCTAATAGAAATGTTTGGGATATATAAACCTTTTTTAAGGGCAAATTTCATTAAAATTTAATTAAAAGATACGAAGTAATATGTAAATGTAGGTAAATTGAGAAGGGTGTATCTTATCAGTTATTTGTTAATTCTTCCTTAATTTAAGACAGCTTTTTAGGACTTGAAAAAGGAAAAACAGTTTCGTAATTTGACGATGCTAACAATTTTGAGAACATAGTGATTTGACAGTAATTATGCTTCAAAACATTGTTCGCTAAAATATAATCTAAAAATTAGAACAGTTCTCATTAAGCTATGACGTTTTCCGTTTTTAGAAACCAAAACCCTATGCGTTTAATTTCTGCTTTTTTTTATTATGCTTTTTGTTTTTTTAGTGAATTCCTCTAAAAGGTATAATTGTAAAAACCGGCAGTTCTTATAAACGACTTTATGAACGTTTTACCTGAAATTAAATAATATAAAACCAATAAACGTTTGGGCTTAAACTAAATGATACTGAAACTTACTAAAGTTCGTTGTATTCCATGTTTGTCATGTGTTATTGAAGAGTTGATGTTAGTGACAAGGGCGTATCCGATATTTTTCATGTGTAATTAAAGTCTTAACGTTGTGCTAACAAGGTCGTATCCCATATTTGTTACGTGTTACTGATGTGTTCATGTTGGTGACAAGAGTGTATCCTAAATTTATCATGAGTTTTTGAAGTGCTATATTTGTGACAAAGGCGTATCCTATATCAGTCATGGGTTATTGAAGCCTTAATGTTAGTGACTAGAGCGTGTACCGTGTAGATAAAGATCAAACCTGTGTGGGGTTCCACCGTGAAGGTGACCAGACCTCCAGTTTTGATGTACACTGGACTGGTCAGTATGGTGGCGTTAACCCCGTCCAGGACCACAACGCTGGTGTTCACTCTGGTCGTTGCCCGAGGTCCGAGAGTCTGGCTCGTTGTCACGGCATTGAGGACAAAGTTACCGGCGGTCTCAAACCTGAACGGCAAGTGGACCTGGGGGCCAGTGACCAAAGTAGGATTGATGCAACAAAAGTACTGGTGTTGTGGCTTAAATGGTTCACCGACAAAACAGCCCCGAACAAAACGGCCCCAAACAAAACAGCCCCGGACAAAATGGCCCCGTACAAAACGGCCCTGGACAAAACAACCCCGGACAAAACGGCCCCGGGCAAAACAGCCCCGGACAAAACAGCTCCGACAAAACAGCCCCGCACAAAACGGCCCAGACAAATGGGCCCCGACAAAATGGCCCCGACATGACGGCCTTGATTTAATAGATGGACTGATAGTAAAAAATACAATCAAATATTATATTCGTATTTTAACTCACCGATTCAATGTCAGATTTAGCTCACAAAAAAAAAAACAATAATAATGACATCACAATAAGTAATTTAATAGCCTTTAGTTTCGTCCCCCTCAATTAACTAGCAACGCTGTTGAGCGGTGCCGGTTTAGGGCCAGGAGCGCCAGTACGGAATAGCAAAAGGTACCGCTAGGAAACGCTATTGGTCGCCAGCTCTGAGGAAACCTTCCAGTGGGGGTTAAACCCTAGTTAGGTCAGTGATGATTCCCACGCTTTGCGGCGATCTAAACTAAAAGACTCGTAAGCTTTGCCGTGGTGGCGCCAAAGTGATACTATGTTGATAGCGAGTCACTGTAGGAAAAATTCCACACCTCCCTCGGGAGGCACACTTTAGTGGGAGGCGTTTTCGGCCCAGTGCCCTGGACGCCCAGGCGGCCGCTTGTAGCAGCGACCGCTCCGGGGGGGGGGCTTCTCAGCCCTTACATCCCTTAGGGGGCCAGAGGGCTGAGGGGGTTTTCCGGGAAGCCCCATGAAGAGCGCAGGCTCGGGACTGCTGATTTCTTCCACATGTAGGAATAGCCTTTAGTCGATATGGTACCAAGTCACTGTTGTTTGTTGACAAGAAATAATACAATAACATCACAATAAATAATTTTAAAATGTTACCTCTTTTTAAGGGTAAAAAAATTGACCAAGGCTTAAAATGCAAAAAAAAAGTTTTTGTTTTGTTTTGTTTTTTTAGAAATGTTAACAATTTGTCTGGGGCCGTTTTGACCGGGGCCATTTTGTCGGTGCTGTTTGGTCCGGGACCGTTTTGATGGGTCACCGGCTTAAATTAATGTGTTAAACAATCGTGCCTAAACACAGTGGCTTAACTTAATGTATTAAATATATGTGCCTGGTATTTGGGTGTAACTTAGTGTAACTCATTTATTAAATAGACGTGCATAGATCAAAGTTTTAAAGACTTTGTTAGTTATTATTTCTTTCTTAATATTTTAAAATGTGTTATTTTCATTCTTGCTATTGCTGTAGTGCTTTAAAAATATTATCAACTTTTAGCATTGGACATACCTTTGTTTTGTGACTGATTATTTTAAAAAATATTAAATAATTTCAGGTCGAAATACTAATGCAATGAGTATTTTATTATGTTATTAAAATAAATCTATAGCACCCAATTTAATAGCACCTACTATTATAGCTCCTTATATTTTAGCACCTAATATTATAACACCAAATAGTAAAGGCCCTTTATAGCATCTAATATTGCAGCACTAAAATTAAGGCACCTAATAGAATAGCACCTAACACTGTAGCACCTAATTTTGCAGCCCCTAATATTATAGCACCTAAAACTGAAGCATCTAATATATTATAGAGCTAATCATTGACCTTGGATCCCGCCGATGACACTGCTCTGATGGCGTGGCGTATTAGTGTTGACGTGCCAACACTGAGGGTGAAGGTCGTTGTACCAGCGGGGAACTTGGTGTCGTCGGTGTCGGCAGCACTGGTAGTTCGTCCTAGCACAGCGGCCCCAGCATCTTGTTGGAGTCCCAGCACGTAACCCGGACTCACCTGAAATGGAGAGTTGCACCTGGTCATGAGCGTCAGAGTCTGTCAGCTCGAACAATTCATTGTCACGTTGGGCTTCTGGCAACGATATCATGGACTGAACATCACGCAAATGGCGTAATATTTACCTTTGTTACGATTGTTTTAGTTATATTTACATAATTAAAGTTACGGATGTTCCTGGCATATTTGCCTTAGCTACAGTTTTTTCTGCTATGTTTATCGTAGCTACAAGTTTAGTTACTGATGTTTCTGGTATATCTACCGTGGCTACAACTTTAGTTACTGATGTTTCTGGTATATATTTACCTTAGCTACAAGACTAGTTACTGTTGTTTCTGGTATATTTACCTTAGCTACAAGTTTAGCTACTATTGTTTCTGGAATATTTACCTTAGCTACAAGACTAGTTACTGATGTTTCTGGTATATTTACCTTAGCTACAAGTTTAGTTTATGATGTTCTGGTATATATTTACCTTTGTTACCGTTGTTTCTGGAATATACTGATACCCTGTAGTGGTTGCAGTTATCGTCAATGTAGATACAATCTGTAAGAGAAAAATAACAGATCGCACTAAGTCTGGACTTGATCTAAAGCTCAAATAAGGATTTCGCGATTCTTTATTAACGTGTGTGGAAATTCTATAGGATACAAGCCAATAACTTTAAGAAATAGATGATTTTGTGACGTCAAGTGGGTAATCTTGAATATCTTTCCAAAGCAATGTGTTTGTGAACCAGTCACCTAAACTTTAATTGCTAACTTTTCTTACATCACAGTTATAATTTTTATGTTGAACGTATATGTTAGCGACGATCCGTAAATCGCTCCGAACATTCGCCCCGCGGATATCGGGTTTCTCTGAACTATTCGCATCCGCAAATAGTGCCGACGCAAATAGCCAAAAAATACCTTAAAAATATAATTTTGGTAATTCGATAAATATCTAGATTACTATACTTAAAATTGTATAAAATATTATAAAAAATTTTCACCAAACTATAGAAATAAATAATTCGATATTATTCAGATATAACGTTAATACTACAATTTCGTGTTCACTTCTAGTGACTAGTGCCACGCCGCCTAATTTAGTAATGTTGATGATTCAGGATTGAAGACTTGGTTCTACTTTATTGTTAAAGCTAACAACCCTAGTACTCGGTTTGTACCCGGATCCTGCAAAAAGTACATCTACTATTCAAATTTGGTACCCGATAGAAAATGTTAACCCGTTGGGTCCCTAGTATATATTTTTAAGAAAAGTTAAGATTTCCTTATATCACGCTCCTTCCCCAATACAGATGAAAATCACACCACAACTGTAAAGATGACCACTGCATCCCACCACTGACCTGATAGCCTGTAGGTGGACTGGCGTAGCGCGACGTGGCGGTCGCACAGGTCTGGTAGCACTGGGAGGCCTGGGCACAGAACTGCTCATTGACCGGACATGACGTCACCCTTGATGTGGACGACTCGCAGGTGCTGCTGCACGAGTTTCTGCTGTAGCAGTAGGTGCCGGATGTACAGGACGGCTTCATGATCTGTTGGCGAGGTCAAGGGGTGTCTTCGTAACTTACAAAAAAACATTTCTCGTTTTTTTTAAATATCTTATTAATAAAGTGTTTAAAACTTGAACATCTTTTATGTGAATGGTTAAATTAAGAGTTTATAGAGTGTTTAAGAGAGTTTTCAAATGAAACTGGCCAAACAAATTGTTCTCAGAATATTATTTTTAAAACTCTATTGAAATCTATTTAACAGCTTCCATTTGAGATGCTTGCGCCACATCCTTGGTATTAAATGGCAAGAAAAAGTGCCTAATAGTGAGGTACTAACGCGTGCCAATACCCAAAGCATGTTCTCAATTCTTAGTGAAAGACGCCTGAGGTGGCTAGGACATGTCAAAAGAATGAGCCCCGGCCGCATCCCGAAGGATCTCCTATATTGTGAACTTGCTTCAGGAAAGAGGAAAACAGGTCGCCCACGCTTGCGATTTAAAGATGTCTGTCAAAGGGACATGAAAGCAGCCAAAATACATACAAGTGACTGGGAGTGTAAGGCAGAAGACCGATCTACGTGGCGCACAGTTGTCAAAGAGGGCATCATAGTAGCCGAGGAGCGAAGAATGGAGGAGGCTGCAGACAGAAGAGCTAGGAGAAAGGCCAAAACATTTGGAAGCACAGAACTCGTGTGTAAAAACTGTGGCAAAGACTGTCACTCAAGGATAGGACTGCACAGTCACTCGAGGAAATGCAACCCAACCCAACGGTGATGCACCATCGTCTCGCGAGACGGAAGGATGCCGGATGGTCCGGATTGAAACCACTGGTTTCATTAAACGCGTTTCACTTCAAATCGCGTTTACTTTATTTGATTCGATATAGCTTCCATAGTTATTATAGCGAGTTGCCTTTAATATTTACAGAGTTTGCCACTCCCTGGGTTTGTCCCCAGATAATAACCGACGTCAATACTAACTCACCAAAACTTTCAAGGTCTTTGATCCCAAGGTGTCAACAAAGATCTCCCATCCAATGATCTTTCCGGTCACAGAGAACTCTGCCGCGTGCATTACATAAATTGCTGCACTTGGGTCACCTGGGTTAACGCCCTTGGTTTGGAAGGCCACCCCTGCTAGCGACAAGGGCGGATCTGTTGACGAAAGCGGAAGTGGGGGGGGGACAACTCATGAAATTATCGATAAGAACAAACTAAACGACTGTCTTATCTAGCGTCTGCTACGCTGTACTGACCTTCAATGGCAAAAGATTTGGACAGGCTGCTGACCGTTAGGTTGACCTTGAGATTGGTGCCCCACCAGATGACATAGGTACAGGTGCCAAACTCGTAGGTGGCAAAGACGGGCTCACAGGTAACCTCGGATTCCCCTGGCGGTGCGTCCACCCTGACGGTGGTAACTGCAACCTGATCCTGATCAGGTAAACAACCGTAGTGAACAAAATGTGGGGGTGAGACTGCAATCAGGATTATAAATAAGTAAATGGAAAAGACGTAAACAGGGTAAGGGTTAGCCTGACCTGACGTAAACAAAAGTAGTGAACAAAATGTGGGGGTGAGACTGCAATCAGGATTATAAATAAGTAAATGGAAAAGACGTAAACAGGGTAAGGGTTAGCCTGACAGGACGTAACAAAACAGCGAACGTTGCGGCAAAGAGCCTTCCTCAACGAACAAACAATACACAAATAAAACGAATATAAAAAATAAATAATAAAAACTTAGCTGCGGTGATATCCAAAGAGTCAATGAAAATAACCGTAGCCATAGCTGTTATTGGTGTTGTTGGGCTATGTTATAACACTTAATGTTGTTGGACTATGTTATAACACTTAATGTTGTTGGGCTATGTTATAACACTTAATGTTGTTGGGCTATGTTATAACACTTAATGTTGTTTGGCTATGTTATAACACTTAATGTTGTTTGGCTATGTTATAACACTTAATGTTGTTTGGCTATGTTATAACACTTAATGTTGTTGGGCTATGTTATAACACTTAATGTTGTTGGGCTATGTTATAACACTTAATGTTGTTGGGCTATATTATAACACTTAATGTTGTTGGGCTATGTTATAACACGTAATGTTGTTGGGCTATGTTATAACACTTAATGTTGTTGGGCTATGTTATAACACTTAACGTTGTTGGGCTATGTTATAACACTTACAACCTACTCGCTGGGAGTGTCAGGAGTTGATGTTCTTCGTTTGGACGATTTGCATGTTAGTTTGTTGATTTTGTGTGTGCGTGTGCGTGCGCGCGCGTCAGTGTGTATGCGTGTGTGTTTGTGTTTCCTAAAAAAAAAGTGTCATAAGTTAATGTATTGTCCAGAGATCTAATGTTTACAAGATCTGTTCTCCTTGACAGTTCAAATTAGCCCGCAACTAGCGAGTTATTTGGAAGTTGTTTTTTTCAACCCAAAATTTATTTATCTTTCGACCATTGGTAAATTTTATGCTTAATCCCAGACAAGTGTGCGCATGTCAGCACTTACGAAAAAAAAGTTATGCGTCCCATTCCGAGAAATACCCCATTAGATTGTTCTATAAATATACTGGGCTTCGGGGATTGAGGGGTGAACGGGGGGCTAAAGTTGAGCTTTATGTTCATACACGGAAACACAAAAAAGTCGATCATTTCTGATTTTTTTTTTAAATCTTCCGAAATCGTCAACGTTAAAAATTAAACATTGATTGCTGACAGACGCACTCACACAAAAACACAACCACGACAAAAATAGTTTGTGTATTTATCTCCTCAAACAACTTGAGATGTAATGTAAATCCCCAATTTTACGGACCATTGTTCACAAGTATTATATAACAGCCCAGGGCTGTATGCTGTCCAGAGTAGCTCTAGTGTGAGATAAAACTACAGGTTTCAATATTATCAGGCTAGATATAAATTCTCAATCATGGATCTGTTTTTGAAAAAATTAAGTCGGAAACGAGTTACATAACGAACATCAGCTCAGCACCAAATATGAAATTGTTCTTTCTATCTTGTCGTTTTCTTGGATGCATATGTTCAAAGATAATGAAATCGTTTATTTTTGATATTACTTGAGAGTAAATATAAAAGGTATACTTCTTCCTTGAAACTACTGTCCCTTTAAACAACTTTGTTTCAAATAACGTGTAAATACACCTGTCCTATAATACACCTGTCCTATAATACACCTGTCCTATAATACACCTGTCCTATAATACACCTGTTCTATAATACACCTGTCCTTTAATACACCTGTCCTATAATACACCTGTCTTATTATAAACCTATCCTATAAAATACATGTCCTTTAATTTACATGTTCGATCACCAAGCCTTGTGCTTCATAAAAATATTCACCGACTCACCTGGTTGGCGATGTTATTCCCTAGACTCACCTGGTTGGCTTTGCTATTCCCTCGACTCACCTGGTTAGTGGTGTTATTCCCTAGACTCACCTGGTTGGCCATGTTATTCCCTAGACTCACCTGGTTGGCCATGTTTTTTCCTTGACTCACCTGATTCGCCATGTTATTCGACAGACTCACCTGGTTGGCCATGTTATTCCCTAGTCTCTCCTGGTTGGCGGCGTTATTCCCTCGACTCACCTGGTTAGTGGTGTTATTCCCTAGACTCACCTGGTTGGCAATGTTATTCCCTAGACTCACCTGGTTAGTGGTGTTATTCCCTAGACTCACCTGATTGGCCATGTTATTCGATAGACTCACCTGGTTGGCAATTTTATTCCCTAGACTCACCTGGTTGGCTTTGTTATTCCCTCGACTCACCTGGTTAGTGGTGTTATTCCCTAGACTCACCTGGTTGGCCATGTTATTCCATAGACTCACCTGGTTAGTGGTGTTATTCCCTAGACTCACCTGATTGGCCATGTTATTCGATAGACTCACCTGGTTGGCTATTTTATTCCCTAGACTCACCTGGTTGGCTTTGTTATTCCCTCGACTCACCTGGTTAGTGGTGTTATTCCCTAGACTCACCTGGTTGGCCATGTTATTCCCTAGACTCACCTGGTTGGCCATGTTATTCCCTAGACTCACCTGGTTGGCCATGTTTTTCCCTAGACTCACCTGGTTGGCCATGTTATTCGATATACTCACCTGGTTGGCCATGTTATTCGATAGACTCACCTGGTTGACCATGTTATTCCCTAGACTCACCTGGTTGGCCATGTTCTTCCCAAGAGTCACCTCGTTGGCCGCATTATTCCCTAGACTCACCTGGTTTATTTTGCTACTCCCTAGACTCACCTGGTTTATGTTGCTACTCCCTAGACTCACCTGGTTTATGTTGCTACTCCCTAGACTGACCTGGTTTATGTTGCTACAACCTAGACTCACCAGGTTTATGTTGCTACTCGCTAGACTCACCTGGTTTATGTTGCTACTCCCTAGACTCACGTGGTTTATGTTGCTACTCGCTAGACTCACCAGGTTTATGTTGCTACTCCCTAGACTCACCTGTTTGGCCATGTTATTCCCTTGACTCACCTGGTTTATGTTGCTACTCGCTAGACTCACCTGGTTTATGTTGCTACTCGCTAGACTCACCTGGTTTATGTTGCTACTCCCTAGACTCACCTGGTTTATGTTGCTACTCCCTAGACTCACCTGGTTCATGTTGCTACTCGCTAGACTCACCTGGTTTATGTTGCTACTCCTTAGACTCACCTGGTTTATGTTGCTACTCCCTAGACTCACCTGGTTTATGTTGCTACTCCCTAGACTCACCTGGTTTATGTTGCTACTCCCTAGACTCACCTGGTTTATGTTGCTATTCCCTAGACTCACCTTGTTTATGTTGCTATTCCCTAGACTCACCTGGTTTATGTTGCTATTCCCTAGACTTACCTGGTTTATGTTGCTATTCCCTAGACTCACCTGGTTTATGTTGCTATTCCCTAGACTCACCTGGTTTATGTTGCTACTCCCTAGACTCACCTGTGACGTCTGGTTGACGGTGTTGGCGTACACCTTGACGTAGTACTCCCCCGGCACGTGGTAGGTCCTGGACAGCATGTTGGTCACGTTGGGGGCCGTCCTGCCCGCCCCGTCGTCGTAGTCCAGCTTGTAGCTGACCTCACTTCCGTTGTAAACACTCAGGTCTATAGTTACAGGCGTTTTCACGCTGGGAGTTGGAAAGTTGGGAAACTTAGAAAACTGGACAAGGCTTGACCCTCAACGTGTCTGCCAATAATCCAAATGTACTATGAATTCGTAACGGTGACGTAAGTAATTTAATAGGGGCAATAGGGCTAAAACTTCGTAAGAGTGATTGCAGTAATTCAACTGTACTATGAATTTCTTACGGTTATCGCAGTGACCAAACAGTACTGTTAAGACATTAAAAAATCTGACAATTTGGGAAGCCATTAACAAGTGTTTTCTCGTGGTACTAGGAGAGCTTGCGTTAGAATTTGTGGGGGGTTTTTAATTCTTGTTTTCTATCGTCTTCTCGAGAAGTCATGTAGCCGAAACATCTTTTAATTATAAGTGTTTTATTTTTTTACAACCAAAAGTCTCTTCTTCAGTTTGACGTGACCGAACCCCCAGATAAATTATATAACAATAAATACCAAGGAGCATTGTCGGCTAAACAAATATAGTGTAGCTGACTGCAGCTGAAATCTTGTTTAACTGACATCCAACCTCCATCTCCCCTCCCCTATCTCTGACCCTGGTGGTTATGCCCATGAACTGTTCAGGACAAGAATTCAACCTACGGAATAATCTTGTTGTCCGCATCGGTCGCTATGGTCAGTCCAGAGATCCTTTGGGTGGACTGGTAGACACTGACATGCCTTGCCCCGCCACACTTCTGACCAGTGTCCCCGACACACGGCACGTCACAGTTGACGTCGGATGCTGGACTGCCGGCTGGGAGAGTGTTGGCACAGTAACAGAACTTCCCTGGCGTGACAAAGACAAACTCGGTCAGTCAGAGGATAGTTCGGGATCTCACAAAGTTTTATTGTTGACTCTTTCATTTGTTTTCATACATATTTTTAGGGCTGTGGAAACTAACGATTAATTTCTCGATTAATCCGTTAACAAATTTTAAATATAAAATTAGTTTTAACGATTAATCGACCCATGATTTACAAATTATTGAAAGTCAAAAAGTTTTGTTTTGGTTTTAAATTATTGACTGACGGGGATGTTTAAAATGTTGATAAAGTTTGCCTACCATGGTTCTAACACTTCAACTTATCATACCAAATGAAAAGTGTATTAAGCAAATGGTAGTAATGGAGTCTGACTCAGAGACGGAAAATGTCGTAAGCTCTTCTGATGAATAACTGTGTTACAAAATGGAAATGAAAGTTCCTGAATCCATTAACCCTCTACAATGGTGGAAACTTAATGAACACCGATATCCGATAATGTCATTTCTTGCCAAGACAGTTTAGTGCGTACCAGTTACCCCAGTTCCATGTGAATGATTGTTCAGCACGGCTGGTTTTATAGTCATTTAGACCCGCTCATCCCTTGAACCAAATAATATCAACACACTTGTCTTTTTGCGTAGTTGATTAAAAGATGACATATAAAGGAGACATTCCAGTGTCATTTAGATTTTCAATAAGAAAGTTTAATAAGTGTTAGTTATGACATCATACATTTTATTTTTTAGCTTTAATCAAAATTAACAATTAAATTTAAATTAATCGTTAACAGCCCTAATATGGATTAATTTTAAGAAGAATTAAGTTAAGACATTACAAACTACCCCGAGTGTTTAACAACCTGGGGACCCTCGTATAATCATCTACTCACGTACCTGATGAGAGGCCCGTGTTTATCAACCCGGGGACTATCGTATCATCAACTACACACGTACCTGATGCGAGGCCAGTGTTTAACAACCCGGGGACCATCGTATCATCATCTACACACGTACCTGATGCGTGGCCAGTGTTTAACAACACGGGGACCATCGTATCACCAGCTACACACGTACCTGATGTGAGGCCAGCGTAGATGTAGTTGAAGATGCCACAGTTTGTTTTACAGCTGAGGATGGTGGTAAGTTCTGGGCTGTAATCTCCTGGGCTGACGGAAAAATGGCGCCTCCTCATTGACTCTTGGTAGCATCCTTGGTAGGTGGCTGTGGTAGAACATCAAGGACATCTTTAATCAACGATTACGAGTGATAAATTTAAGAGTGAAATCATCAAATATGACCGCTGGTTTTTGTCCCAACAAAATACTCATATCGACAACAACAACAACAAAAATATCGGGGATATCGGACAAAAATGCAAATCGGTAGACCCCTACTTATTATATACACGAACTTTCGCATCGTCGATTTCTAGTTGTACAATTTGCTGTTGTGCAAGGTCTAGTTGTACAATGTCTAGCGGTACAATGTTTATTTGTACAATGTCTAGTTGCACAATGCCTACTTTTACAATGACTAGTTTTACAATCCAATGTCTAATTGTATAATGTCGAATTGTGCAATGTCCAGTTCTGCAATGTCTAGTTGTACAATGTCTAGTTATACTATGACTACTTTTACAATGCGATGTCTAGTTGTAAAACGTCTAGTTGTACAATGTCGAGCTAGACAATGTCTACTTTTAAGATTTCTAGTTTTACAATGTCTTTAAGCACAACATAAACTTAACTTATGAGGAGACTAAAACATTGGTGACTATTTCTAATTACTATATGCAGAACTTTGTTCGGGCCATTGCCAACGAATATACTCTACTGTTCTATGCGGGTGTCGATATCTAACGCATTTTCACGAATAGTTCCCGATGTTCCTCAAATTCAGCGGTTCTATACATGACATCTGTTGATCAGCCCCAGTCTCTGGGCCTGGTTATAGGTTTTAGAAGCTGCAAAGAGTTGTATGATTTTATATCTGAGCATAGGAACAAGCGGAATTTTAAAAGTTAAATAAATTGTTGTGTAAATAAGAATACTCGAAAAATTATAAGCTAATTTAAAGGAAACTGATGGCATAGATAGATGGTGGACAAGTTTGGGAATCAGATTGGTATATGGTGGACAACCAAAGATTTCTGATGGTATATGATGGAAAAATCAGGGAAGCAGATGGTATATGGTGGAAAAGCGGAGATTTCTGGTGGTATATGGTGGAAAAGTCTGGCAATCAGATGGTATATGATGGGAATGTGGAGATTTCTGATGGTACATGGTGGAAACGTCTGGGAATCAGATGGTATATGGTTGAAAAGCGGATATTTCTGATGGTATATGGTGGAAAAGTTTGGAAATCAGATGGTATATGGTGGGAAAGTAGAGATTTCTGATGTTTCATGGTGGAAAAGTCTGTGTAGCTGATTTTGAGTGCTAAATAAGACTGCTGTTGGTGCAGTTTGTTTGAGTTAGTTAATATCCAATGCATTTGATTCTATTCAGTGGAAATAACTAGCTATCGAAAATGAATTCTGGATAAGTCTTGACAGCTGATGCCACGCGCTAAATACAAAGTCTGAAGTAAACCTCCGTCACTGAGAGGCCAACAGTGAATTGTCGTCCGATCTAAAATGAAAACAAAATTCAAATATTCGATAGCCAGGAGCAGAAGTTTTCTACTCCACTTCTCCCATGATTGTTGGCACCCACTGAAACCGCACAACAAACAAGTGATTGATGCATACTCTTCAAGGGCGGCTCGATCACAGTTTCTAACATTGTATTAGTTAGATGAAGCACTCTGGTACATTGTTTGGGTTGGTTCACATAAAGGAGCCAAGAGTGCGAGCCAAAGAGATTAATTAAAGTTTGCGCTATTGGCTCATGTTGCGGCCTCATCCCTCGGTTGATTGACCGGTGCGTGCCGCAAAGTTTGCCCAGCCCGTACCCTCCCCGTCCCCCGACGTTATATGCGGGCAAGGTTTTCAAAGGCTTTCTTGTAGATTAAATAACGGCCCGTGAGGGGGAAAAAAAGGGGGGATGCGGTAGGAATTTCCCTGACAGGTGTTATTGATTGTTGACGTCACTAGGGCTGCAGACGTGAGACGTCTGCTTTCATTTGGAACTAAGGGATGCAACTATAATAATGGCATAAAAAGGCGGCACTGTTCCGTGACAGCTCTGGTGCCAGTGGGGCACAGTTCTGTGACAGCTCTGGTGCCAGTGGGGCACTGTTCTGTGACAGCTCTGGTGCCAGTGGGGCACTGTTCCGTGACAGCTCTGGTGCCAGTGGGGCACTGTTCTGTGACAGCTCTGGTGCCAGTGGGGCACTGTCCTGTGACAGCTCTGGTGCCAGTGGGGCACTGTTCTGTGACAGCTATGGTGTCAGTGGGGCACTGTCCTGTGACAGCTCTGGTGCAAGTGGGGCACTGTTCTGTGACAGCTATGATGTCAGCGGGGCACTGTCCTGTGACAGCTTTCGTGCAAGTGGGGCACTGTTCTGTGACAGCTCTGGTGTCCGTGGGGCACTGTCCTGTGACAGCTCTCGTGTAAGCGGGGCACTGTTCTGTGACAGCTATGATGTCAGCGGGGCACTGTCCTGTGACAGCTCTGGTCCCAGTGGGGCACTGTTCTGTGACAGCTATGGTGTCAGCGGGGCACTGTCCTGTGACAGCTCTGGTCCCAGTGGGGCACTGTCCTGTGACAGCTCTGGTGTCAGTGGGGCACTGTCCTGTGACAGCTCTGGTGTCAGTGGGGCACTGTTTTGAGGTCACCTGATCTAATATTTAAAAACTGTTAAAAATTGTATCTGTGAAGTGTGTGCATAATCCTTGTGAATTGTGTCTGTGCACTGTGTCTGTGTAATGTGTCTGTGCACGGTGTATGTAAACTGTGAATGTGCATAAAGCCTGTGATCTGTGTCAAACTTGCCCCTCTCTCTTAATCCTGAATTATTTTTTAATGAAATTAAATCTCGCCACATTGGTTGTAGTCAAATGTTGACGTCTTTTAATATTTCTAATATTATATCACTTCATTTGTTTGTTACCTTGCATTTAGTAACATTGCTTTAATATGTGTCCCTTTTGCTTAGTTTTAGCACCATTTCTTTCAATAGCTCTCATTTTTGCATGTATTCAGCAATATTGCTGTCAATAGCTGTCACTATTGCTTGTATTTAGCAATGTTGCTGTCGGTTGCTCTAGAAGGTCGCAACCATGAATCTTTTAATAACGCTACAATAGACGCTGGCCACCCTTTACCTTGGTATGACGCAATGACTAACGGTTGCTGGCACCCTGTTGGGTGAAGACTTGTGAAAAAAGACTCTAAAATGAACGTTCTTTGTTCATCTAGCACTACCCTAGCATTATTTATCTCTTATGCTCCACTGAATCTGCTACTTGCCTCAGACAATGTTGTTCTTGATTTATGTCAATCATATTTTATCAACTATGGTCCAGATCTTATTGTTGAGACACGCTTTGGTACACGCTTTGGTACACGCTCTGCTACAAGTTTTTTGACCAAGTGTTTTAAAACCCTAACCACAAAGTTTCAAGTTTCAAAGCTATACACCTCTAGGTGTGCGTACACCACTATGTGTGCGTACACCACTATGTGTCCGTACACCACTATGTGTTCGTACACCTCTATGTGTGCGTACACCACTGTGTGCCTACACCTCTATGTATGCGTACACTTCTATGTGTGCGTACACCTCTATGTGTGCGTACACCACTATGTGTGCGTACACCTCTATGTGTGCCTACACCTCTATGTATGTGTGCGTACACCTCTATGTGTGCGTACACCACTATGTGTGCGTACACCTCTATGTGTGCCTACACCTCTATGTGTGCGTACACTTCTATGTGTGCGTACCCATTTATGTGTGCGTACACCTCTATGTGTGCGTACACCTCTATGTGTGCGTACACCACTATGTGAGCGTACACCACTATGTGTGCCTACACGTCTGTGTGTGCGTAAACCTCTATGAATGCGTACACCTCTATGTGTGCATACACCAGTATGTGATCGTACACCACTATGTATGCGTACACCACTATGTGAGCGTACACCCCTATGTGTGCGTACACGTCTATGTATGCGTACACCACTATGTGAGCGTACACGACTATGTGTGCGTACACCACTATGTGTGCGTACACCTCTATGTGTGCGTACACCACCATGTTTGCGTACACCTCTATGTGTGCGTACACCTCTATGTGTGCGAACACCTCTATGTGTGCGTACACCTCTATGTGTGCGTACACCTCTATGTTTGCGTACACCTCTATGTGTGCGTACACCTCTATGTGTGCGTACACCTCTATGTGTGCGTACACCTCTATGTGATCGTACACCACTATGTGTGTGGTACACCACTATGTGTGCGTGCACCACTATGTGTGAGTACATCACCATGTTTGCGTACACCTCTATGTGTGCGTACACCACTTATTTGTATGACTCTACTCGGAGTCTTGGATTAAAAAGCCGTAGATCTTTAATGACTTAATCGTGTTTCATCTACGTTGAATATTTGCAGGCACCGGCAAGACCCCCCAAAAATAAAACTAAAAAAACAAGAAAACCCGGGACTTTTGTACCCACCTTTGTGCTGATCCTTATCGGTATTCGATCTAATATCCAATCGGTATTCGATCTAATTTCTGTCATGAAAGCGCCGTTCATACGTCATTAATTAAGCCTGGATGTCGAATGTCTGCTTACACGCTTTCAAACGATAAATCATTGTGATACTCCCCCCTTCCTTCCATTTCTCATACAATCCCACCCCCAACCCCATAACGATGGAGGGGTTCTCAAAAGTTTATTGTAAAAAGACGTCAACGATATTTATGATGATGAGTGCCAATAATAGTAGAATTTTCACTTATAACTTTGTTGAAAATATCATGTATCATTTTATTAAATGAGTTTCCAACATGAATATTTAATATTTTTGGACTTATTGTTTGTTATGAACTGGATTAAGTCATAGATATGTATGTCTCATACTTGGCACTAATTCTTTTAAACTGTCGTTTCTGTTTACAAATATCCGAACTTTACACAAACATACGCCACATGGGTATCGAACGTTCATTACTAGGCCACCATTTCTGGACTGGTATATGTCAATACACCGCATTTAAATTGTAAGTTACATCACTTGAAAAACTTTGCACACGTCTCTAATTTTTTTATTGCTTACCCATAGTTTATTTTAGAGTCTAACATTTTTATTAGAATGTTAAATTTTGATAGTGTGTTGCATTTCATCAGTGGAATAGTCCGAATTCCGGAAAAAAAGAACGAGTTTGTTAATTTATTGTCTTGCGTGCGGAATAAGAAATGTTGCATATAGTTTACCGTACATCAGTAAAACAAAACGTTCGTTACAAAGAGTGCAAGGTGGTGCGTCTCTTACATACGGTTGGTTACTTGACGTGAAATGTGATAAAGCACACACTAACGGGACTTGTGAATTCTAATATCTTAACAAAATCTTGGAAATTACTGGGCGTTTTGTCCCCTGGTTTTGAGGTAGCTAAAAGTTATGGTTCGCTCGAATGTCTTTGGGAAGCTGGTTTGTTGTCACCCACAACAAAGCCATTGGACTAGTTCTATTGTGGGCGGATTTTCTGTACAGCCGCCTTCCGTGCACATGAATGACGTCTTCTTCCTTCCTTTTTTCAACATTCAGACATTTATTTGTTTATTTTTTTATTTTTTTTTAAATCGTATTTTATTTCAAGGACTGGAAATATAATGTGAATTTTGAACATAATGATCCAAGTATTATAGGTCCCAGAAGTAATATCATACACTATACATCCTAACAATAATAGCATACACTATTGATCCTAGAAGTAATATCATACACTATATATCCTAATAATAATAGCATAAACTATTGATCGCAGTAGTAATATCATACAATATGTATCCTTATAATAACAGCATACGCGGTTGATCTTAATGGTTATTCCATACATTATATATATCAGATATCGGGAACAATTGCTGACGAGCCAGATGTGGGTCTACTGATGGCTGATTATTAACTCCTTAGATCTACATATAATTAATTATGAATTGCATTTTAAACAATAAAAAATAAGAAGAAGAAAGTCTCCGCGCCTGAATGAAACTTAACCTCACGCAGTGGCGTAGCTAGACCTTTTGCCGCCCGGGGCGGTCTCCAATTTGCCGCCCTTTTTAGAGGCTATCCATGAATGACGTCAAGCACCGGGTGGAGGATCACCACATTTGTGACGAGGGGGAATGTTTAATAAGCGTGATGTCACATCAAAAACGCGCAACTTTAAATAAAAGTTCCACTTAAGTATTTGATTACTGACACTTAATTTAATGACGTTTTACATGGCTTCGCGCGTGTTACGGTATTATAGTGCAGCCTTAGACTAAGGACATACTCAAATGACAAAAATTTGATTTAAAACATGCTCATTTTCAAATAGAAAAATGGGGGTGGGGGGCCAAATATTTGTGACGTCATATGGAAAAAACGGGTCTCAGTTTTTATGACGACGTGTGACTAGGGGGGGGGGTAAAAATTCAGCAAAAAAGCGTGAAGTCATTTATAGCTGACCCCTTAAGTCAATCATATGATGGATTTTTATAAAATAATAAACATGAATAAATAATTGTAATTAAAGCGAAGTATATGTGGAAAACATTTTCACCATTGCATGCCATATTTATATAAGCAGTAATAAAAGATACCGCATAAAATGATATACCTATCAATAAACACTTATAAAAATACAATATACTTTTTTTAAAGGCCACAAGAAAGTTACTGAGGTCGCAGGTCCACGCCCCTCCCCCACCTTATGAGGAAACACATAGTCCAAAAAATATTACCAATTAATATGCTTTTAGTTTGTATTAATAGTAGGGCTGCGGAAATTATAGATTAATTTTTCGATTAATCGGTAAATTTTTTATCGATTAAAATTTTTTAATCGATAAAAAAGCTATTAAAATGTAGATAAATGCTTTCGATAACTGTACATATTTATTAATAAATAATCATAATTAATAATAGTTTGCTTTTTTACGTACAAACTTCTCAATTTAAAAAATTATTTTTAAAGTGTAAACTTTAAAATAAGCTATTTTATAAAGGAAAATGATATAAAAGATCAAACATTTTTTTTTTACTTTATTAACAATAGAAAAATTTTAATTCATTGACATTATATTGACTAGTTATATTTAAATGCAAAAAATGCCTATAGCCTGTTTTTGTTACTTCCCTTGAAATTTTTAGCTTAATGACGTCATAATCTTATTTTAAGCTTTAATCTAAATTATCGTTTAATTATTCGGTAATTTTTCAAAAGTAAACGATTAAATTTAAATTAATCGATAACAGCCCTAATTAATAGATAATAATTGATTTTTTTACATCAGTATGTATTCATATTTATACATTTACTTTACTAACTTTCATAGCAGAAAAATCGTGTATTATGCTGTCAAAATTTAAATTATTTGTAATATCTTGTTCTGTGGTCAATAGTGCAAGATTTTATGGTCTTAAATCACTCATTTTGGAACGAAGATATTTTTTTTATCAACTTCAGTTTGGAGAAGCTCCTTTCACAACTAGCAACATTGATAGCAATTGTTGAGGAAATTCTTAGCAAAATTGCAATTTGTTTCTTGGGTACATACTTTTCCAATCTATACCGTTGAAAAATTTTTAATATATAAAAAGGTATTTCCCCTCGTTTTTCTAATGTAACGCCTCTTCTAATATTTTAGGTACATGTATAAAAACCGGGATCCTTTTTTATCAATGTCAAAACAGTAATTTCTTTGATGTGCAAATTCTTCATATAGCAGATTAGATGGTCTTATATGATATTATATACAAATATTTTCTAACAAGGATATGCACCCGATCAAAGCGCTCTATTATTATCTTTTATGTTATATCCATTGATAAAAACAATTCCCGTTGCACTTATTGATCTTAAAATATTACTACATCTTCTAAATTTTCAACACTCATATTTCTTCACAAATTGTTTTGGCTGATATAACAGCGTTTTATATTACCATATCACTTTTTTCTATGAAAAGGGTTCATATTATTTTTTTTTAAAGAAAACTAACTAAATTGAGATTATAACATAAAACATATAAAAGAAAAAGTTTGCATAGAATCCAGTAGAATTCCAGCATCTGATCTCGTTTTACTAGTTATTTCTTCAGAAGTCAATATTAATTATGTATGCCTATTGCGATGTTAATTAACAGAGAAATTTAAATACTTTCATATTCTGGTCATACTTAACATTATTTGCACATTACTTTAATTGGATTGGTGTAACATTTTAATAAATAACAGTATTTTAATTTACGGCACTTTGATGCAATAAAAACGGAATAAATTTAATAACTCCCTTCCCTTACAATACTGTTATGAAAATTGAAACAGCAACATAATTAACTACTTGCAAGTAAAACACAAGTTTGCAAGTTTGAACCACCATGTCATATAGGTACTTGTTCGCAAATCAATCTGCGCATGTGGAAATGCCACGCAAAAACTGCCGTGACGATAATAATAGCACATATTTTTTGGCCCAGTGGTGACGTGTTTTTGTTAGCAGTTTTCATATAATTATTACGTATACCAATTGATTTTCCAAACAAATCGATACCTTTTTTGAGCGAAATTAAATTTTTTAACGAGTTTGCGTTAGTTATAACAACCAATAAAACAAATGTTGTGCGACCCGTTAATTAAGACTCGAAATTATTAATACTTTTGTTTCACCATTATTTTACTCTTCAAAAAATTAAAGGGTGGTTGTGGGAAATGGCTGTACTTTTTATCGTCCAAATAATGCCGCCCTCAAAATGTGTGCCACCCGGGGCGGACCGCCCCCCACCTCCCCCCCTTAGCTACCCCACTGACCTCACGACATCTCAACCAGACTACAAAGCCATGCAGCACAGTAAGTAGCATTAATGGTAAGAAATACTGATTGTTGATTAGTAAAAGCATAGCAATGTTATTAAAAAGAACTCAGAGACGTAATTATTGTACATTTAGAGTAACAATCCCATGAAATGCGCACATTAACTTTTAATTGAATTTTTATTTTTAAGCATAATGTATGGCTCTCTTAGAGTTACTTTCAGAATATGTGGTGTGTATGTCTCTCTCAGACAAAACGTTTCCTGAACCATGCTATAGATCCTAGTAGTAATATCATAAACTATAGATGCTAGTAGTAATATCATAAACCGTAGATCCTAGTAGTAATATCATACACCGTAGATCCTAGTAGTAATATCATACACCATAGATCCTAGAAGTAATATCCTACCCTATAGATCCTAGTAGTAATATCATAAACTATTGATCCTAGTTGTAATCTCATAAACTATAGATCCTGGTAGTAATATCATACTCTTTAGATCCTAGTAGTAATATCATACTCAATAGATGCTAGTTTTATATCATACTCTATAGATCCTAGTAGTAATATCATAAACTATAGATCCTAGTATTAATATCATACTCTATAGATGCTAGTAGTAATATCATAAACTATAGATCCTAGTAGTAATATCATACTCTATAGATCCTAGTAGTAATATCATACTCTATATATGCTAGTATTAATATCATACTCTATAGATGCTAGTAGTAATATCATAAACTATAGATCCTAGTGCTAATATCATACTCTATAGATCCTAGTAGAAATATCATACTCTATATATCCTAGTAGTAATATCATAATAGATCCTAGTATTAATATCATACTCTATAGATCCTAGTAGTAATATCATACTCTATAGATCCTAGTAGTAATATAAACTATAGATCCTAGTAGTAATATCATAAACTATAGATCCTGGTAGTAATATCATACTCCTTAGATGCTAATAGTAATACTCTTTAGATCCTGGTAGTAATATCATACTCTATAGATCCAAGTAGTAATATCATACACTATAGATCATAGTATTAATATCATACTCTATAGATCCTTGGTGTGTGATGGGATGGGATGAGATTGGATGGGATGAGATGGGAGGAGATGAAATGCGTTTGGGTATTTGGGGCTAAGTTACTGAAGTAAAGTTCTTATTTCATCCATTTACACAGTAACTTGATGCAGTGCATACAGAGCATGGGCCATAACAGCAACAGCGCCACCTATTCAAAGCATGGGGCTTGGGGGTAGGGGTGGGGGAATCGATTTCTTCTTCAATAGGGAGTCGATTTTGTGTACCTGACGGGTCGAGATAATACATGAAACAATGAACACCGGAAGCTGACTTACAAGGCAACGTTTTTAACACATGGGGGTGTAGGGAGGGACCATATAAATATTCGAATTAAACATATGAAGTCACGAGGGGCTCGATATTTTTTTTTTTTATGAATCAGCGGATTGATGAAGGGAACAAAGTTTTTATAACCTCTCACGATGTTCTATTGAAACCAGAATGCATCCAAAGTTGTGAAATCAATCCTGCAAGTCAGAAATGTCAGGACGTCAAATGGCCTTGGGAATATTTTGTTAATCCACATTTTTATTTTAAATATTTATGTGGTGGGTGAATTTTGTTTATCATGTAAATAGAAGTGCTGCGACAATTTGACAATTTCAAAATATATTCAGTGTAATAGATTTATTGTTTTCAGCCAATGTTTCCTGCCCAAAATGGAATCGTAATTTAATTTGAATTCTATTACGGACGCTGGTAATAACGAGCGTATAAACTCGTTCTATAAGTAGACTGTCCAGAGGTTTTTCGAAAAAATCCGGGACATTTTTGTTAAAAATTCCGGGACAAATTAAAAATAAGTAAAAAAAAACTTTAAAAAATTCTTTAAATAGCTCACTTAAATCATAAAATAGCCATTCATTAATATTTTTTAAAATTTTATTCTTTTTAAAAACTCTTTAAATTCAATATAATTTTTAATAGGTAACCCTTTCGACGTTCGAATATTACTGTAAATTTTTAATTCTATTTTTCGCTTGAGTGTTTTTTTTTTCTCAAGAAATTTGTCATTTTTCTTGATGGCATCATAGAAAATGCTGCAATTCATGTTTGAATTGATAAGAGGGCATCAACTGTGGAGACCTCCAGCTGGCTTCTTTGGTCAGTCCAAATCTGATTCATGTAAGAAAACAAGCGCTCAACTTCAGTGGAGGTTCCTGCTAATGCGAAAGCAAATTGCACTAGTTTTTTTTTCCAAATTTACCAGTTGTCCTGTGTTGGCGCGAAAGTGAATAAATAAATTTGCCCAAATCTTATCAAGTGAAAGCTTTTCTTGTAACCATTTCTGCAAATTGTCAGTTTATATTTGGATCGACGTGCTTGACAAAAGTTCCAAAAAAAAATATGAATGACATTTAAATTTTAACTATCAATTTTGACTTTATTCATAAAAAATACTTAATTTTCTTACAAAAACTTTTTGATTTCTAAATTCCGGGACAAATTGCGTCCCTGACAGGATTCCGGGACAGAGGTGAAATTTAGGGACTGTCCCGGCAAATTACCAGCAGATGGACAGTCTATCTATAAGCCATTCTTTCATATGCCGACCCTCCTCTTTTTGGTAGAGACTCGTTCTATAAGCCATTCTTTCATAAGCTCATATGCCGACCCTCCTCTTTTTGGTAGAGAATAGTATAGAAAGTGTTTAACCCGCTCGTAAGCCGACCCCAAGAGTTACCAGTATTTTTTTAATTATTATTATTATTATTTTAGTTTGGTAAATAGTATAGAAAGCGCGTACATAAATTTCTTTGTTGAAGAAAAAGTAAAACAATTTATTAATTAATTTTGTCCAAAAAGTGAGCTTTAGAAAGAGAGTAGGTACGGTAAAAAACAAGCACTTTAAAGATTTTTTTATAAACTCACAGGATACTGACAACGTTACAGTCATTAAATTGTTTTGTTTTATTTTATTTGTTTGTTTGTTTGTTTGTTTGTTGTTGTTTTTTTTAATTTGTCCACTCCTGAAGTTAGACTCAAATGTATTTAATTATTGTACTTGTTTCCGCAATTCACTAATCTCCTGTAATATAGGGATGGGGATCTTTTTATCATTTAAAATTGGGGGGAAAGGGGGGTGAGGGCTACAATAATTTTGGTGTTTGGCCTACAATGATTTTGGTGTCGGGAGAAAGTTAGGCCGAATGCTCATTTGTACTTCATTAAACACAAGTTCTTTTCGCTTTGGTTAGTAAACAGCAGCTAAAAAAATATAATAATAAAAAAATGTAATAGTTGTTGGACATCATCTGTAACAGATACCGGAGATTTATCTGTAGCATGTGTTGGCCATTTAGTAAACCCTCCCTCTGCTGCATGAGCGGCGTTTATATGTTCGTTGCTGCAGGAATACGTCCGTGGAAATGTATTCATCAAACATCAATATAAGCTAGCGGTACTATACAGTTTAATGGTTGATGGATTTTTAATATCGCCATCAAATGATCGAACATACTGTTTACTCTTTAACATTTTATAAAGTGTTTTTAACTTTCTGATCAATTCTTTAAGTTCAAATATTAACAGGAATCAGTTTTATTGATCTTTGTTATTCTTCAAACACTTTCTTTTTGAATTGTTATTATAATATTTTGAAAAGAAAAGACGCGTTACATGTTATGCAATGTTATGTGTAAAATCTTATATTGACATACTTTTTAATGTGTAATGCAGTTGAAACTTACATCCATACGCGAATTTTGCCGAAACTTCCAGATAAAACAGTGATGACGTCAGAGGAATAGCTGGGGAGGGAGAGTGAGCTGGCATTATGTCCCCAGAAATGAGGATAACAACGCCCCCATTATAACAAGTTTAAGGATATATAAAGTGGCCTCAAGATCACTATAGTGGCTGGTCATCTTACCGTAAGCCATCCACAGTGATGGTGTCAGCCATCCAAATTGATGGTACCAGCCATCCACAATGATGGTGTCAGCCATCCAAATTGATGGTACCAGCCATACACATTGATGGTGTCAGCCATCCAAATTTCAGCCATCCAAATTGATGGTACCAGCCATACACATTGATGGTGTCAGCCATCCAAATTGATGGTACCAGCCATACACATTGATGGTACCAGCCATACACATGATGGTGCCAGCCATACACATTGATGATGTCAGCCACCTACATTGATGGTGGCAGCCATACACATTGATGGTGTCAGCCATCCACATTGATGGTGGCAGCCATCCACATTGATGGTGTCAGCCATACACATTGATGGTGTCAGCCATACACATTGATGGTGTCAGCCAACCACAGTGATGCTGTCAGCCATCCACATTGATGATGTCAACCATACACATTGATGGTGCCAGCCATCCACATTGATGGTGGCAGCCATACACATTGATGGTGTCAGCCATCCACATTGATGGTACCAGCCATACACATTGATGGTGCCAGCCATCCACATTGATGGTGTCAGCCATACACATTGATGGTGTCAGCCATCCACATTGATGGTGGCAGCCATCCACATTGATGGTGTCAGCCATACACATTGATGCTGTCAGCCATCCACAGTGATGGTACCAGCTATACACATTGATGGTACCAGCCATACACATTTGATGGTGTCAGCCACACACATTGATGGTACCAGTCATACACATTGATGGTGTCAGCCATCCACATTGATGGTACCAGTCATACACATTGATGGTGTCAGCCATCCACATTGATGGTACCAGTCATACACATTGATGGTGTCAGCCACACACATTGATGGTACCAGTCATACACATTGATGGTGTCAGCCATCCACATTGATGGTGTCAGCCATCCACATTGATGCTGTCAGCCACCTACATTGATGGTGTCAGCCATACACATTGATGGTGTCAGCCATCCACATTGATGGTGTCAGCCAACCACAGTGATGCTGTCAGCCATCCACATTGATGATGTCAACCATACACATTGATGGTGCCAGCCATACACATTGATAGTGTCAGCCACCTACATTGATGGTGTCAGACATACACATTGATGGTACCAGCCATACACATTGATGGTACCAGCCATACACATTGATGGTGCCAGCTATACACATTGATGGTACCAGCCATACACATTTGATGATGTCAGCCATACACATTGATGGTGCCAGCCATACACATTGATGGTGTCAGCCATACACATTGATGGTGCCAGCCATACACATTGATGGTGTCAGCCATACACATTGATGGTGTCAGCCAACCACAGTGATGCTGTCAGCCATACACATTGATGGTGTCAGCCATACACAGTGATGATGCCAGCCTTCACATTGATGGTGTCAGCCATACACAGTGATGGTGTCAGCCATACACATTGATGGTGTCAGCCAACCACAGTGATGCTGTCAGCCATACACATTGATGGTGTCAGCCATACACATTGATGGTGTCAGCCAACCACAGTGATGCTGTCAGCCATACACATTGATGGTGCCAGCCATACACAGTGATGATGCCAGCCTTCACATTGATGGTGTCAGCCATACACAGTGATGATGCCAGCCTTCACATTGATGGTGTCAGCCATACACATTGATGGTGTCAGCCATACACATTGATGGTGTCAGCCATCCACATTGATGGTGTCAGCCATCCACATTGATGGTGTCAGCCATACACATTGATGCTGTCAGCCATCCACAGTGATGCTGTCAGCCATCCACATTGATGGTGTCAGCCATACACATTGATGGTGTCAGCCATCCACATTGATGGTGTCAGCCAACCACAGTGATGCTGTCAGCCATCCACATTGATGGTGTCAACCATACACATTGATGGTGTAAGCCATACACATTGATGGTGTCAGCCATACACATTGGTGGTGTCAGCCATACACATTGATGGTGTCAGCCATACACATTGATGGTGTCAGCCGTACACATTGATGGTGTCAGCCGTACACATTGATGGTGTCAGCCGTACACATTGATGGTGCCATGCACCCACAATGATGGCGTCAACCATGTGTGATCACCCACAGCAACTAGCCAAAACATAGTTTCTACAGCCGGTTCCGTGTGAACGTATGTAGAATCAATTGTTTACTGATTCGAAGAAAAAGTAACTTGCTTATCGCCGGTTCTCTAACATCTGGAACTGCTGTCTCAGATCATGCGGTTAGAGGATGTTTGTTTTCAAGCTTAAATTAAAAAGTATAAATCAAATAAAACACATTCAAACATAAAGCAGGCCTGGTAAGAGACTTCATCCGGAGATTTAAATCTGACAACATAGTCGACAGTCGATCCAAATTTATGACAATTATTGACAGATGGTCCCAAGTTATGATTATGATTGACAGTCGACTTAAAGCTATGACAACGATTGACAGTCAACCAAAAGTTATGACGATGATTCACAGCTGGCCCAATGTTATAACGATGGGTGAAAGTCGACCCAAAAGTATTACAAAGCTGCTTTAATGATTGGAATATTTTTTTTAAGCTTAACGTGTAATATATATAAATGCTCTCTCTTTCGTGGGTATGTTTTGTTTCAAAAGTTCTGCCCATCACGGTCAAGCGGGACTCTGAACCATCTAAGGTGACACAATAAGAAGCAGAGCAGTTTTAAACCACACAAGATGCAGAATAGTTAAGGGCATGCGCCGTGCCTATTAAATCATTTTAGCTTCATATTTTATTTATTCCTGGAGTGACGTTCTGGGGAAAAAATAATCTTCTTCCGAAACTCTTATCAGATTCAACTATGAATTTTCAGGAAGCAGCAAGTGATTTGAATCTTTAAAGCAAGGATTTGTCACGCGTCCTATTGTTGTGAATCAAGATGCTTTTAAAAACACACACACACACACATAAAAACAAATGCACAGCCTGTGTGTGACTGAAGAACCAAATTTAAATTAGTATTTATACATAAAGCAATTAATTCTAATTTAGAAATACAACACAGTGAAAACTTAATACAACCCTCAGATAGACATGGATATCTAAGTGTCATAAGGATAAAAACACCTTTTTTTATTGCATATGCAAGAACAAACACATACAAGTTTTCTTTCTTCCCGTTCTGAATTCGGGCGTGGATTGGGTTGCATGAAGAAACCAGGAAAGCCAACACTTTATCATCATTTAAAACTCTAATAATGTGTGGGACTAGACACAAACCATAGATAAACGAAGGACGCAATAATCTTCTGTACAGAAGGAGCGCCTGTAACAGATAAGATAAGAGGTGAACAGAAGAATTACGTCTCGTCGGGAGGTGTCTGGACAAGTGGCAAGAGATGCTGGTATTTAGGCCGAAGTTACGCGCGTCATGTAACTCGTATTGGACTGATTTCAACAAGGGTGTCAAAAAAATATTAACGTTTAAAAGTCATGAATGGAAAATTTGGATTTCTGTCCTGCATTAGAAGTCGTCTATTCGCCAAATAGTCAAGTCGTCGAAAGTGCACACATTTTGAAAGGTTACGTGACACCTACATCCAAGGACAGGAATATTCCGCTTCAATGGAAGACTGCAATATGCTGCTCAGTGACTGGAAAGGGGTTCTACCAAAAACTACTTGAGATTTTTGTGGTTTTATTTCATTTTATGGAGAGAAAAGTATGCACTTCAAATTTTATTCACAACAGCAGATTCAAATGCAGGTTGCGGGTGCCCGTTCGCCTAATTAAAACCTATTTTGTATTTTTGTGTATACATCTGAGGGTCAGGATCCTCAGAGTTATCTTGCTAGACTTTGTGTCAAAAGATAAAAATTGGATTTCAAAAACAAAAGATTGTAATTACGTCAAAAACATCAACAAAATCTGAAAATCATAGAAGCGATGACAGTTCAGAGAAATAATGGCTCATATCAGAGAAACAATGACAGTTCAGAGAAATAATAGTTCAGATCAGAGAAACAATGACAGTTCAGAGAAATAATGGCTCAGATCAGAGAAACAATGACAGTTCAGAGAAATGATGGCTCAGATCAAAGAAACAATGGAGCAGGTCAGAGAAGATAGATAAAAGTAGAAAAGTAGTAGAGTTTTTCAAAACCTGTATTTGACAGTAAATTCAATTCAGTTTTAGTGACAATTAATTATGAAATTGAACATTATGTTATAATGATATCTAATTTTCAAAAAAAAATAATAATATTTTTTTTTTCAAATTTATAACCACGTTTTAGAAATTTAAAAAAAGGGAGTCTGAGAATCATATCAGAGAACACAGTAATGAGAAATGGTTAAACTAGGATATAACCATTTTTTAAAAAAATCTTTATTGAACGTGATTGGTTGCCACAATTTATAATGTTTAAAAATTATTGATTATTGTTTAGATAAACATGGTGTAACAACTTGGAATTTAAAGTCAATTTATGTGTTGATATGGAGGTTATTTTCTCAATGGTGTTGCTAGTCTCAGAGCCGCCTGGAGCGCGCAAATAATGTCACCCGTGTGTAAGAAGAAAACATCAAATTTTTATAAAATTCTGAAAATGACGCCCACCCGTTTTATTAAATCACTTGTATAACATCCAAAGATTTATTCTAATTATTGTTTTATTTCAGTCTTCTGTTTCATCTCGTCCATCCCTAACATGCGCTGGGGTGACTGACAGATTTGTGTGACACAAGTTGAAATATTCAGCAAGTTGATTGCCTCAATGATAAGGACGTTGACATTCACGTCATTTAACTACCACAATCGTTGACTCCGCAGATGGGCTGATTAATTATAGCTCCCGACACTGGGATGGCAATCAGGGGCTCCAAAACATGAGCTCCTTAATACTATAACTAGAATCAGGCAGCGCTAACCTTAGTTTGTCCTTTCAGTCCATCAGACACATTTCAACGACCAGACCATTATCCTGTTTCTTATCTTATCTGTTCCTTATATTCAGAATATTATTGCGTCTTATTCCTATCAATGGCATATGTCTAGTCCCAGTGGCGGATTTAGCTATAGGGCAGGGGGGGCGGGTCGCCCCCCGCGCACCTGTTTGGTCTAAAATGGCGCCCCCCCCCCCCACTTAAGACGCCCTTAATGAACACTAAAAAGTTGTAACTAGAGCAGAAAAAAAGATTGTTAAACACGAAACTTTTAATCAATTACTAAACTGCAATACGACAATATTGGCTTGCTAAATATCGTATTTCAAAACTGCAATATCTGGTTAGGTCAGTTAAGAGCGTCGCTAAGTGGAAAAGAATATAGAAGCATTGAAACGAATGTTAGGCGTGACATTGTTTTAGCAAAACAGAGGACACAGAGAACAATCTTGCTTTATTGATGGTAGTTGTAGAAATACTGGAAATTTTCGTTAAATGTTAAGTTTATTAGCCAACTATGATTCCATTTTCAACAGTCATCTAAAGTTTAAAAAGAAAAATGAAATTTATTTAAGTAATGATGTGCAAATTCATTTAATTCAATCATTTGCACCTGAATTATCAGAAGCAATTGATAATACAGTTAAGTCTTCACATTTCTTTTCTTTAATTATTGATTCAACCATTAATTTTCTATATCTAAAATTCATCAGGTGTCAATTTACGTTCAGTTTTAAAATTAAGAAATGTTGAGGAAAGATTTATAGGCTTGTATACTTTGGTGAACAGAAATTCTGCAAACCTGCATTTGCTTAGAAGATTCTAACGGAACTACACATTACAAAAGCGAAACATTGACATCACAATCTGTGGAGGAAAGGCATACGATGGCGCATCTGTGATGTCTGGATTTAAGAGTGGACTTAAAACTTTCACCCAATGTTGTCCCCATGTTTTGAATTTGGTCACTATCGAAGCATTTTCTGTACACAGTAATGTACAGTTGTTTTTTGTGTGTTTTTTTGGCTCAGCTGAAAGGTTGTATGCATTCTTTACGTCTAGTTTACCACGTCTACATACTCTTAAAAAAGATTATAAATGTCAATATGAATTAACAGTAAAAACTTTCTGATACAAGAAGGGCAAGCAGTCGATGCAGTTGTTGAATAATTCTCTGCTATTCTAGCCACTCTTATCTTATCTTAGATATACAGACGCTCCTTCTATGCAGAAGATAATTGCGTCCACAGACCATGAGAGATGATCTGTTGGCAAGTGATGCAGCGGTCACAGGCCACGGCTAGAGGGGTTCCACGCATTATCCCAGCCGCCTAACTATTGTCTAGTTAGGTACACATTCGGAGCTGGGTGACTCGGGGACTCCTCAGGCCCCGAGAACAAATCCTCACCTTCGTGTGGATTCGAACTCGTGACCATCAGTATGAGAGTCGAGAGCGCTACCTCTCGACCACCACGTCCCACTCTAGAAGATATAAATTCAGGGAAATCAGCAGACTATAAAGGAAGTGTCAGAGCAGAAGCTGTGGGACTATCTGTTTTAATAACAAATATTCCTTTGTTTTTTCTGATGCTATTTGTACAAAAGTTGGTTGATATTTTCGTGTTATCAAACCACTTGTAGCGCAAGAGTATTGACATTGCAATTGCAAAACGATTGATCGATGTTGGAAGAAATAAGTTTGTTGAAAAGAGAAGCGATCAAGCTTTTCAAAATTCTGAAAGTAGATGTCTAATCATCTATTAACGAAAATTGTTCCAAACTAGATGTTAAAAACAAAATTTAAAGAAACTCAAATTTGCAAAAAATAAAAGTATGGCAGGTGAAATTAGTAGAGATGAGGGCTGCAAAAATTAATGATTAATTTCTCGAGTAATAATTAAAAATGTTTAAAGATTAAATTATTTTTAACGATTAATTGACGCATCACTTACAAATAATTGGAAGTCAAAAAAAAAGTATATATAAACAATTTTTTTAAAATAGCGCCTGATAAATAATACATTTCCTGAAGATGACATGTACATTTTGGTTTTAAAATATTGACTGACGGGAATATTCAAAATGTTGATAAAGTTGATAAAGGGGTGGTGGTCGAGAGGTAGCGCTCTCGACTGTCATACCGATGGTCACGAGTTCGAATCCACACGAAGGTGAGGATTTGTTCTCGGGGCCTGAGCAGTCCCCGAGTCACCCAGCTCCGAATGGGTACCTAACTAGACAATAGTTAGGCGGCTGGGGTAATGCGTGGAACCCCTATAGCCGTGGCCTGTAACCGCTACATCACTTGCCAACAGATCATCTCTCATGGTCTGTGGCCGCAATTATCTTCTGCATAGAAGGAGCGCCTGTATATCTAAGATAAACCAAATGAAAAGCGTATGAAGCTAATGGCAGTAATGGCGTTTGACTTAGAGACAGAAATGACGACAGCTCTTCTGATGAATTACTGCGTTACAAAATGGAGATGAACGTTCTTGAATCCATTAATCCAGTACAATGGTGGAAAGTTAATGAACACCAATATCTGATAATATCATTCCTTGCCAATACCGTTTTGAGCATACCAGTTATATCAGTTCCATGTCAATGATTATTCAGTTCTGCTGGTTATATTGTCAATTAGACCCGGTCATCACTTGAACCAATTAATGTCAACACACTTTTGCGTAGTTGGTGAAAAGTTGATATATAAAGAAGAAATTCCAGTGTTATTTAGATTTTTATCAGAACGTTAAATAAGTTTTACTTATGACATCATAAATTAAATTTTTTGGCTTTAATCGAAATTAACGATTAATTAATCGTTAATTTTTCAAAAGATAACAATTAAATTTAAATTAATCGTTAACAGCCCTAGTATTTACCCAAAAATCTGTTTTTAGTAAAATTTTCGGCGCCCCCTGAAATTCTCCTCGCCCCCCCTCCCACGCAGACAAAGCTAAATCCGCCACTGTCTAGTCCTTGATTTTTTATTGGAGTTTTAAATGTTAATAGAGTGTTGGTTTTCCTGGTTTCCCCACGCAAACCACGTCAGAATTCACCTATGTTCGAACTCTTGAAGAAATCAAGTGCGCCACTTTGTTTTACACATTATATGACATTACTAAGAATCTGATCCGTAGGTTCATCAAATATCGAACATAGGGATTCCCTGTCACAGAGACCGCTGCTATGGAAGTGGCTCTATGAACAATTATCTGACTGGTGTTTGAAGAGCGTTGCAGTGGACCATGTGATGAGTTGAAAATAATCAAATTTAAGGCATTTTTACTTTAGAAAAAAATATGTAGTCTATACTTTGTTATTTTAAATTTGTTTTAAAATCATTCTCTAATTAAAATGTCATTGTAGAAAATCATTGTTCCTGCAGTTAGTGAGTTATAAGTTACAAGAAATGATCCTTCAGCGTGCGTGACATTTGTAAACATGACGTAGAACAATAAATGCCAAGTCGCATTGTAGACAAGTGTTTGTTTTTGTTTGTTATTTTAAACGATGTGTATAGCCGCCCTGGACCGTGAACAACTCAGCAAAATGTCGACACTAAGAAGGATAATCGGGAGCTTTGCTCACCAGACCATTTTTTAAAAAGAGTTTTCTTTGTTTTCTATCCTGAAGATTACAAGCCTGCGGTAAGACAATCAATTGTTTTGTTTCACACCAACTTTGCGATATTAAGATTGCTGGTCTTGGTGGGGAGTTGCCAAGCAGATTTCTGTCGTTGTTCCAGGATAATCTAAGGCAGTGATGTTTTTTGTTTAATTTTATTTGTTTGTTTGTTATTGGTTAGATCTACACAATTTTCGCTTTTGCGATTTTTTTGTTGTTGCTAGAATTAGTTATACATTTTAATTTGTATTTTAAAAAATTAGATTTAAATTACACTGTCATCTCTGAGAGATTATTACTCATTCAGGTATGTATTTCGAAATCTGCTTTTGACAACTCAAAGCAATTGTACTGGTACAATTTTTTTATGTCTTGTTCTAAGAACAAGCGAATCAAACGGAAAACAAAATAGTATTTATGACGGGTGTCGTTATGCACTGTAACGCAGCATGAATTATTGCATAACGTAAGATCTCATTGGCCGGGATCCGTGGTATCAAAGCCCCGCAAATCCCTTTTGCCCTCGGCCAAACAGACTCCATTTATACAAGGCCCAACCAACTTCCTTTGCCTAAGGCCCCTAAAATCCTTTTGCCTAAAACTTCGTAAATCCCTTTTGCCCAAGACCTGCAAATCCAATTTGCCCAAAGCCCCGTAAATCCCAATTTTCCCAAGACCCACAAATCTGCCTTTTCCTAGTTCCAATCCATCTTCTTTCCCCAAGGTTCCATCCATCCCATTTGCCCAAAGTCCCCATTCATCCCATTTTCCCAAGGTCCCCATCCATCCCCTTTGCTCAAGGTGCCACCAATACCCTTTGCCTAAGGTCCCACCCATCCCCTTAACCCATGTCCCACCCATCCCCTTAACCCATGCCCCACCCATTCCCTTAACCCATGTCCCACCGATCCCCTTTACTCAAGGTCCCACTAAGCGCAGGGGAGCCTCGCATGGAAATAACAGTTATAACAATAGCAAATGCAACATAAATACAAGTTAAACAATGTTGAACACTGGAAAAACTCTTGTCAAACATGATATAAAGTAATTATAACAATTCAATCTTTCACTCATCAATATGGCTGCGGGCGTTAGAGCAAACATGAGATTCCTCCATGACTTCCGTCCCAGGCTAGCGACCAGCGACTTCTAACACCTTGGCTCGAGGAGGGATGAAGGTGGCATTTGTCGTTAGGGTAACTTGATGGTGTTTTGGATACTAGCAGCAATGGCTTAGTCAGCGGGGGTGGGGGAAATTTGGTTTATTGTCAATTCTGATAAGGTTGTTTGGAACGAATTTCTGAACGACTTCAAAATAAATGCGCTGGGCTTCGTTAAAAAGCTGATGGCGGTTTGCATGGAGAGCGGGGTTGGTATCCCCATTCGGTTGAAACGAGTACCAATGAACTTATTAACGTTGGAATGACACAATTACACATGAACTTATTAACACTGGGATGACACAATTACCAATGAACTTATTAACATTGGAATGACACAATTACCAATGAACTTATTAACACTGGAATGACACAATTACCAATGAACCTAGGATAAGATCCACTAATTTGCAGTCTAGGTAATTTCCTGAATTGTTAATCCTTTTAGTGATAAGTAAACATGAATGGAATAAATTTAAATGTAGATTAAAATATTTCCATCATAAAAATAGGAATGAAGAATAAGGTTAAGGCATTGGCTCTGAAATTACAGTCTATTGACAATGTGATCTGAAATTACAGTCTATTGACAATGTGATCTGAAATTACAGTCTATTGACAATGTGATCTGAAATTACAGTCTATTGACAATGTGATCTGAAATTACAGTCTATTGACAATGTGATCTGAAATTACAGTCTATTGACAATGTGATCTGAAATTACAGTCTATTGACAATGTGATCTGAAATTACAGTCTATTGACAATGTGATCTGAAATTACAGTCTATTGACAATGTGATCTGAAATTACAGTCTAT
>MUZC01000421.1:492311-504929 GCA_002072015.1 Radix auricularia | reverse complement strand
ATGACAATGTGATCTGAAATTACAGTCTATTGACAATGTGATCTGAAATTACAGTCTATTGACAATGTGATCTGAAATTGCAATCTATTGACAATGCGATCTGAAATTACAGTCTATTGACAATGTGATCTGAAATTACAGTCTATTGACAATGTGATCTGAAATTACAGTCTATTGACAATGTGATCTGAAATTACAGTATATTGACAATGTGATCTGAAATTACAGTCTACTGACAATGTTATCATAAATTACAGTATTTTGACAATGTGATCTGAAATTACAGTCTATTGACAATGTGATCTGAAATTACAGTCTATTGACAATGTGATCTGAAAACACAGTTTATTGACACGGTGCTCTGGCAATTGAGTCTATTGACAATGTGCTCTGAAATTACAGTCTACGTTGCTCTTAGAAAACAAAATTTTAGGAAATTAAAAACAAATTTGGTACCGAACCCATGGTCAAGGCTATAACGAGAAAGAAAATGCGCGATGGTTGTGTTGTTGGTTTTTTTTTTTAAAATAAGGGTGGAGAGAAATGGAAAACGCCACAAAACATAACTAGAAAAGTAAGAAATTTGGGTTAAAAAAACAAATAGGTTTTTATATCTATCAGCTAGTTTTAGAACCTGTCATTGATTAAAGTCTTTATTGATTAAGAATATATTTAGAAAATTAAAAATAGATATTTCTGGTAATTTTACCCTCATGTGTCCATCAAAATCAGTAAACTTCTCAGCTGAAAAATAAATATTTGAGACGTTTCTAGCTAACCAGCGGCGTAGCGTGGGTATGTGCCACCTGGGGCAGATCCCAGACACTTGCCATCCCCCCCCCCAACCCCGAAGAATATATTCATGTTATAAAGTAAATATATTTTTATTAGAAATTATTAATAAAGACACTAGACATTTTTATGTTCAAAATAAAAATAAAAGCTTCATTTCTTGAGTGAAATTAAAGCCTTCAGTCCTTCCTCACAACTCAATCTTTCATGTACGGTGTTCATGGAAATTATGGAACATTGTGCGACGTATGAATGTTTTCAGCCATGTCATGCCCAAAAATCCAAAATAGCTATAGATTAGACAATTTTGGTGTATTCGTTATTGATCAGAATTAATTTTTCATTAAGGAATTAACATACATATTTGTTCCAACACCAAACATTTGATCTCTCGCGTTCTTTGATTGGAATTTTCGATTAAAAAGATTAGGTCTCCACATAACATTTTATCAAATTAAAATGTCAAAGGATCCTTAAAGTATTCCATTAGTTTCTCTGTGAGTATCTCTGCTAAGCATTTCTTTTGGGATTATATATTTGCAAATAATTTCGGGCATCTTTGATATAACTTAGATAATTAAATGTTTCTCTGTGACTGGCAAAGTTCGTGCGTTTTTTTTTTTTTTTTTTTTTTTTGTTTTTTGTTTTTTTTTTGTGGTGCTTTTGTATGCCTCCGTCAGTTAATCTTTAGCTTTCAAAGACATCAAAATAGCTCCATGGTACTTTCGCCATTTTTTATCCTGAAGTTTGTTTCATATTTTGCCTGTAGAACAATTATTTATTCCAAATAGTATATGGACATGAAAAATAATGCGTAACAACGTTCTGGTGTACCAACATAGAGAGTTCGTTTCAGTTGGCGTAACAAATTAGATTTGATGAACATTTTGAGCTAGATTTGAAATTGACATTTTGTTTTGCATCTTTTTTAAACCCCTACATACCTTCCAGACATGAAGAGTACTAACACAATTTCGTGTTTTGCAGACCATTATTTTAAGTTCATCATTTTAAATATTTCCTACGCAGATTCCCTTTCCTTCAATAATATCTTTGAAAGATTCTTCAACTTCTACTTTTTAATTTTCAATCTTAACATATCACACAACGAGACTTATTTACCTTATGTGAAATATATGAAGAATTATCGAATGCAATGGAACAATATTTGATACTTTGTTCCTGAAGAAAGAGGATTTTTGAGAACCGTTTCTCGTAAAATTGACATGAGCTCAAATTGAATTTTAGATGAAATTTTTTTTTTCAATTTTTCCCACGATGTTCTCGGAGGGCTCAAAAGTACTTTGCAAGCAATGGTATCGGTTCCAGAATATTTCAACAGTATTGTTCTCTCTTTGACGGCAAAAAGTCAAATTTAATTTTGCTACGATTGAATAATATCAAACAATCTAATAAGAACTTCTTGCTACTTTGTTTTGTTTTCCTTTACAACTTATTGTTGTTCTTCATTAATCGTGTATTCTTTTTAATCTGATTTTTTATTGGTAATGTTGAGAACATGTTCATGAGTGGCAGTGGAGTCACTAGGGTTGGTGTCACCCAGTGCGGTAGCTCATGTCACTCCACTCACGGCTTCCCCGTAGACCTCCTAGGTCACTAGGGTTGGTGTCACTAGGGTTGGTGTCACTATGGTTGGTGTCACTAGGGTTGGTGTCACCCAGTGCGGTAAATCATGTCACTCCACTCACGGCCTACCCAGTAGACTCATCCGATTCTGCCAGTGCTAAATATCCTGAACATACAAAATTGTACGCTTTGGTGTCACCCCTTGAGATGGTAGCACACGGTGCGGTCCGGTCCGCACCCCTTAGTGTGGCCACTGATGTGTGGCTACTTTTGTATTTATTTGTGCCATGTTTTAATTCCACTAGATTAGAAATTTTGTTCATTGTTATTTTTTATGCCACAAAGCAAAAGACAATAAAATAAAAGATTGATTCTTTGGAAAAATAAACCATATAGATTCTATGCACGCCAATATTTTTTTCAAGCAGTTTACTTAGTTAATATCAAACTTGAACTAATTGTATGTGCCAGCACATTATTTTCATATTGTCTTGGCTTATGTTTTTCAGCTAAGTAGCATTATTATCAGAAGTCTTTGGATTTAAAATGAAGTTGAAGTTTTGACACTGGAAGCGCTCTCGTTTTTAATATATTTTATTCGTTTCTTTAATTTTTTTATCTTGGCTTCTCTTTTCTTGTAATAAACTTGTTGCGCGACAGGAAAGGTTTCTTAATAAAATAGATCTATATAATACGCACCACTCTAGCACTAAAATTAAAATGTTACTTAAAGATAATCTAAAACTTCTATAATTTAATTTCAGCACATTCGATTGATCTGAAATTTTGATACGTCATTTTTATCATCGGCACGAGTCTGCCTGCAAAATTTCAGCTCGCCAGCATATGGGGAAGTAAGTTAAAATCGATCAAAAGGTTTTTTTCGGCACTCAAGCAAGGAGACACCATGAGTTAATATAAAGGATTTCAAAAAGATGTTACTATTGTTGTAGATTTCTGGTTGTACTACTTTGCACACCGGGTCTTAGCTGAAATGTCGAGACGGAAGAATTAAATCTTAAAATAAAGGAAATTATGGTATTTTTTCGGCAATGCTCAGGTACTTTTTGCAAGACTTGAAAAGAATAAATATCAAAATATTGAAGAAATGTGTTGAAGTCGATAATAGAGTTCTAAGCATAATATTGTGTTTATATTAACCACTGGCTTTACTTGACTAGAGTGGTCTAAGTATGTCATTATAATGGGTTGAGGTACTCACCTGTCACAGCGCTGAGAAGCGATATCTGTCAAGAGAAGTCATTTAAAATGAATTTAACGAAACGAACTAATATTTTAAACGATGTTTTTCTAATTTTCAAATTTTATTTGAAACATTAAAATATTTTTACATTTCTGTGACCAGAGTTAAAAGTTTGTCATTTCCTAAAAATAAGGTGAGATGTTATTTGATGTTGTGTATAATAGAATGAAAGGAGATATTTATGTTTGTTTATAATAGAATGAAAGGAGATATTTAGGTTGTGTATAATAGAATGAAAGGAGATATTTATGTTGTGTATAATAGAATGAAAGGAGATATTTATGTTGTGTATCAAGAAAAGGAAATGAGATCTTTATGAGAGTGGTGTAATATGGAATCAAATAATAATGAAGTCTGTATAAATGATTAGTGTAGGAAAAAATGTTGTTGTTTTTTTTATTTGACTCGGGTCATGTAGAGCGTCTGCAATCGTGTGAAGCCGTGAAATTCCGATAATAATTCATTTAAATGCAAGGTAAAAGTGCTATTAAAGCTTCAATCATAGTTACTGTAATAAACGTCCTCAATCAGCTTGATTGTTTAGAATAGGATCATGTTAGTCTGTGTCAACTAATCCTATTTATCTTGGATGCATATATATTTTTTTCAGTTAAGGGCATTCACAACCTACTGCCTACAATAACAGCTGTGAAACGCTGAATAATTTTCAGATAATTAAATTAACACATAAATGTAGCAATTATCTTCGGGAGCTCTAGTCATTCAGTCTCATATAATTAAAACATTCCGGTCCTAAATATTTTTAATCTCACAGTCTTATATATTATATATCTTCCAGTCGTATGTAATTTTATCAGAGACTGAAAAGTTCATGTTGATCTTTTAGACAGGGAGTACGTGCGTACCAGATCAATTAAACTCACAACAATTAACAAAAATGTGAAGCAAAATACAACTGCGTGTTGCATACATTAAACGGTTGTACCTTGTAATCATGTGTTTATTTGGGGTAGAGTTAAAATACGTCATAATAAATGGTGTGTTAATGTGTGAAATAAACATTAGGCTATTCAAAAACTTACCGCGATTATCGTAGTGAAACTTCCCATTTCCATCTCATTCCATCGTTATATCATCAAGATGCTTTGCTTCACTCGGCGAAGAGATCAAATAGAAATACCTTCACGGTTATGTGATTTTTTAGGGGCTTCTATCTTTCCTAGTTCGCAATCAATTACTGTTTTTTTTGTGTGCCACTTGTTGTATCCTCGTTAACGCTCTTGTGTCGGCAAGTCAAAGCTTTAGTCGCCAAACTCTGGCAGCGCACTCAGCCAATCAGACGTGAGGCCCACGTCCTGCGGTTTGACTGGATACCCCAAGTCACCTGACCAATTAAGCCAGCAGCCCCCATTACGGCCCACCCTTCGCGACGGTCGTGTATTCATGGGGCTGTTACATAAACTGAAAATGACATGAAGGGAGTTTTAGAGTCTGAAAGTTTAATGACACTATCAGGTTCCTTTTTTGCGCTTGAAAGTTGTCATTATTGGAAGATAAATCAATGGAATCAATAAAACAATTAACATCAATAGCTCATTTTACTCGTGGAAAAGTAGCCTGTCTTTGTAAATTTCACATTACTTTCTTCTTTTATTATTTTTTATTCAGATCTTGTGTTTATTTGGAAAAAAGTTTCATCCTATTCCTTAAAAATAAAACTAATAAACCTTAAATGTATTTCTTTTTTTTTTTTTTTTTTTTTTATTGCTGACAATTATATTCCTGCCCATTAATGTTTTGTCACTAGTCAATAAAAATGATTGCGGGAAAAACAGAAATAATATATGGTAGCATTGCTATTGTATTCTTTTACATATTATTCATAAAATATTTAGACTAAGTGCTGCTTAAAATGTTGTATATTTCAAACATTGTTTCACATCATTGGGAGTCTTGTAATGCACATTACAGATATTCTCCTATCTCCAAATTAGTTCAGATAGGAATCTTTTCTTCTGAAGATGTTCGGACCAGTATGCACATAAATAAATACATATCAATGAAAGAGTGTAAATTAAACTAATCTTCCATTGGCCCACATGCAGCAAGTCTTACAGAGTTGGGGGTCCGTACCTCGTGATGTAATCAATCGAACCAACTCAGTCTAGCGCCACGTTTTATCGTACAACTTCCGGCTCAGCAAAGGAAAAGTTTGGAATAATTTAGAGAGTAGGAAAGGAAATACTTGAGGAGGGAGAATGGAGGCGGAGAGTTTTATGGGGTAGTCAAGCAGCGTGCAAGGGAGGGAATCGAGTTTCATGTTCTTGAGATGGAATGGATTACCTATACTGGTTCAATTGATTGCCTAACTTATGGTAATAGGGTGGATTGCTCAAAGTCATGGTCATTAGCTAAGTTTGTGCTACTTCATGACACCCAAAGCTTATGTAATTTGAGCAACTGTTTACTGAAGTCCAAGATAATATTTTAAAGTTTTAGACAGTGACTCATGTCATTAAGGGAAGTGCTCTAAACATGAAAGTGACCCATGTCATTAAGGGATCTCATCCAAATATGAAAGTGACCCATGTCATTAAGTGATGTGCTCCAAACATGAAAGTGACCCATGTCATTAAGTGATGTGTTCCAAACACGAAATTGGCCCATGTTATTAAGTCATGTGTTCCAAACACGAAATTGACCCATGTCATTAAGTGACAAACACTGACAATCATGTAGTGTAGGTTATCGTAATAAACTATGTGTCCGTTCTCATGTATTTTAATTTTATTTTGGTGCAATAATCTCAGCTAGAAGCAACCATTTCCTTAAGATCAATCCATATTAAAAACGTCTCAGGGCATAGGCTACTCAAACCTGTAAAAGTTAAGTTAATTACTTCATATGTTTGTTAAACCTCTAAAATCAGTTACCAAAGTAAAGGTTACCTTTGAACCTTTATAAAAGCTACTTATTCCAGAACCTTTACAAGGCAAATGAAATTTCGATGTTATTGTTTTTAAAAAATAACATGTTTACGCATAACAGAATTTTTTAAAGATAAAAATTAAATAAATAAAAATGTGATAAGCTGTATAATTAATAAATATTTGGATTTTAAAAAAATTGATTGGCGCAGGATGTTGGGGTGAATGGACGCAAGAAACACCACATTAAATTTAAGCGCCATTAATCAACATTTATTCAGTGTCACTAACATTGTCCGAGGAGACCAAGTCGATATATTCACATGCCGGTCACAGTAACGGGGCATGTGTAGGTGCCAAAAGCCGTCAGCCTCGGATACAAAGCTGTCCATCATTTAAAGATACGAATAGGTGCATCGGGTTATATCCCAGGAAAATGTTCTGTCCTGTCGAAGGCAGCAGTCGTAACAAATACTGACGCAACTCGGCGCCTCGCTTCCATCGGAAATCGTTATTTATCAAAGCGGTCAAATAATGTAGTTCTAATGTTTTTGGCCGTGCTTGACCGCCGCTGGTGGCATGCAACGATTTATTCGAACTCTATGCATAGCAAATCTTAGGTAAGAAATACCTGGATACTAGGCTGTAGAGTCTTGATCGAGTTTCACAAACAACGTTGAGGGATGCTCGGTTTGTGGGGGTTTAAACGAAGGCCTTTTGCCGACATGTTCATTATTTTGTGGCACCATGTCAGGCTCATTCATACCCTTTTTATATCACAGTTTTTCTCTTGAGCCTGATTGCAGAGACACACCACTTTACTACTGACATTCTAAAATTGATCAAGTTGTATATTGCATTTCCTTTTTTCTGCTGCTGCATATTTCAACTAGTTCTGTTGGAGTTGTAATATAGACTATATATATAATTGTCGAGTCCATCTAGTTGTGCTGGAGTGGCAAAATATATATATATATAAAATTTCAGCGGTTTTTTTTATTGCGAACTAAGTTTTAATGGAAAATACTTAGGCTAATCTGTTCCAAGCCACACAGAAACAACAGTAACAATTAAAAATGCAATGGAAAACCATAAAAAACAAACTAGAATTCTTCCATTCTTAAAATTGTACATTATAAATCAAATAAATTATAAGAAAAAAATAATAACAAAATAAATTTAAACGTAAATTAATACATGTACCGATGTACCTTTCGAGTCAGGCGATGTGGCGAAGTGTCTGAGAAGATGGTAGGGGAGAACTGAAGGCAGAAAACACTACGGCATTACGTGCGAAACTTTTAACGTTATGAACATAATACGTAATGTACAAACTTTGCATGAATTAATGCTAAATAAATACTTAAATTTAGTAAAACTATACACTAAACAAACGTTTAAAAAAACATTTAAACTTGTGTCATTTTTTCTGCTTTTTTAAATTTAAAAAAATCGTTTTGTGCTTTCTAATTTTCTGTTTCACCATTGATTTTCTTTGTTGCAAGGACTGCATTTAACAATGTATCTGAAAAGAGTCAGACAAAAGAAAACATTGATAAACTAGAACAAATTCAAAAAAGAGCTGCCAGATTCATTACTGGAGCGTATTTAATTTGAAAGCTGACAAGAATAACACCATTAGTTAAATCATTTAATCTTGAAACACTAGAGGATTAGAAGAACCAAGAGTAAAGTAGAAATTAAACATAAAGCCATTCATTCTAATTTTAGAAATTCAACACAAAAGATAACCCTAAAATAGACATAAGGATAAAAACACCTTTCTTATTCCGTATGCATGAATAAAAATATACAAGTTTTCTTTCTTCCCCTCCGGGATTCAGGTGTAGAATAGGTTGCCCGAAGAATCTAGGAAAGCCAACACCTTATCAATATTTATAACTCTAACAAGAATGCATGACTTAACACAATCCATAGATAAGCGTAGGACACATCAATCTTCTGTATAGAAGGAGCGTCTGTAACAAATAAGATAAGATAAATGTCATTCAACTGCGCAAGAACTTTTAGTGGCGCGTTGAGTGCAGTCACGGGATGATCAGTGTTGTCAACGGCGTGTTGGGGGTTTTTTTCGTACCTTGGAAAAAAATTATTTGAGTGGCCTTTCGTATTTTGGAATTTTTGCATCTTGAAGCACTCGTATCTCGAGGAACCATTGTTGCTTAATGTATTATCTTCTTTCTTATTGTGAATTTCATGAACTCAAGTTCCCTGTATATCCAAATCAATTTAGATGAATTTCATGCTCTTACGAGTGTATGTACTCTGATTAAGATCAATCGCATAGATATCCTTATAATCTAATGCCAGCGGATTCATAATTCGACACCTTTCTAGCCATGAATGGAAATTTTAAAACGCAAATATTATACAATGGAAATAAGTATAACACTAAAATTGTTTTATTCCATGTTATATTTTAAAACTGTATTTCTTTAAGCTGCATAAAAGGGGGGAGAGTTTCTTAAATGTGAATCCATTTTATCGGGGTGATCCAGTTCTAAAATAGCAACACCTTTTAAAGTAAGACCATGTCATGGGAAGTAACTAGCGTGTGCTCCCTAGGGGAGGGAACTAAGCATGGTGATAATGAATTTCCGAACATTTTAATAGTGACATTTGCAATGAGCCGAGGGGCAATGGTATGGTCAATAATCTGTGGCAGTTATTTTTAGTGCACTTAGTTTCATCATTTACGAATCTTTTAAAAGCAAAGTTAATTTTAAAAATGTGCAATATAAACTAATAACAGAGTATACATATTTCTTTTTTATATAGTTAAAGTTGGTGTTTTTAGGTTAATAGCAAACCCTTTTGTTTACTCTCCGGTAAACGGATTAGAGGAAAATAATGTACAGAATCAACATCGAGATTTCTGCAAATATCTACAAATTATACCATCCTGAGCCAGAAAACCCCAATTTTGTTTGTAAGTTTGTGAGTCTGTGATTGACACATCACAACGTTTTACACCTTCCTCAATCGGAAACCACGGTTTTGCAATCTTGTCTGTAGGTGTGTGTGTTCCCCTCTCTCTAGGTGTGTGTGTTCCCCCCCCTCTCTCTCTCTCTCTCTCTCTCTCTCTCTCTCTCTCTCTCTCTCTCTTTCTCTTTCTTTCTTTCTTTCTCTGTCTCTGTGTGTGTGTGTGTGAGAGAGAGAGAGAGAGAGAGAGAAACATGATAGGTTGACTACCCTTTCAGTTAGGTGGACTAAATATCTTATATAACTTTTAAATCTTATACGCAGTTTTCTGTCCACTTTTCAGCGATATACCTGTAACTGGAGGTAATACTCATCCCGATTTTACTTTAAGTGCACATTTTTTGGCCCCGACCTATAATGAGAAGTAGTTTTTATAACTAAACAAACAGTACGTAAAAAACAAATACTATAATTCCCTTGTATATGAGACAGCTAAAAGTATTGATTATGTTCAATATAATACGCACCGCGCGACAGACTATCATAAACATTTACAGGACGTTGAATGCCACTTATGGCAAATCCTAAAAAAGATAATTAAATCAGATCTTGACCTCTTCACGTCTAAGAATGAAAACATCAAACCCCAGCATGTTTCCTCCCAGCCCCTTTCGTTTGAGGGCCGTCAATCAGTGACGTCACGCATATTTGTGAAGATGTGTGACGAGGGAGAGGGGGGTGTTTGAGAAATGTGATGTCACATCAAAACACGAAACTTTAAAATAAAATTTCCACTTAATTATTTGATTTCTTACAATTTATTTTATGAAATTTTACACGGCTGCATGAGGGCTGCGATGATTGAGTGCAACCTTACACTAAAGACATTCTTTAATAACACAAAAAAGTGATTTGAAACATGCTCTTTTCAAGTAGAAAATACAGGTTTATGGGGGTATGGGCGCAAAGTTTTGTGACGTCATATTGGAGGGGGTGTCTAAGTTTATGTGAAGACGCATGACGAGGGCGGGAGGGGGAGTGAAAATTCCGTGACGTAATTTATGGACGGCTCCTTATCTGACTCTATGTAAATACTGTAACCGCTTTGAAAATATTGTCGATTTACTTTAGGCTCTATTAAAAAAAAATAGGTTCCTTTCAGTTAACTCCATCTCCATATAATCTAGATCCAACCAACATTGGACGGACAAGAAAACTGTTTGACCAATTGACAATGATTATAAGAGGGTTTCTCAAGCAGAGAAGCTGGGGACTTCGAGATGACAGAGAGGTGAATTTTTATTCAAGTTTACTTATGAATGGATGAACTCGGAAGTAAATATCACTCCATTGCGCATGCTCTGATAATTACCCTACCATAAGATGGTGTTGAGTTGTATGGCTACGTTCTCAACTTTTTGATCAGTTATAATAACGTCTTGAAAACTTCATCAATGCACCATACAAAATTAAAGTTAAAATTTTTCGCCAGCCATGCGGAAACAGCCCGTACACAACACACTTTAGAAAATTCCTGGTCTACCTTTCAGTTCAATTAGAAATCATTAAAAACGTCACAATTACTTTCAAAGAAAATATTCTACATGATAAAAATCAGAGGCGTCAATAGGGGCCTGCGAGGGTGCGGACCAGGCCGGGTGTGACCATCAAAAAGGGGTGACACTGAAATGTGAAATTATTTATTTTCCCGTCATTTGGCACTGGAGGGGGTCTATGAGGCACGCTGTGAGGGGTGACACCACGAGTTATCGCACTGAGTGACACAAAATCAAGTGACGCATCTGAAAAACATTTTTTGAAAAGAAGACGTCTCTCTCTTTATCTCTCTCTCTCTCTCTCTCTCTCTCTCTCTCTCTTTCTCTCTCTCTTTCCCTCTCACTCTCCCTCTCCCTCCCTCTCCCTCTTCCTCTCTCTCCCTCTCTCTCTCCCCCTCTCTCTCTCTCTCCCTCTCCCTCTCTCTCTCTCTCTCTCACTCTCCCTCTCTCCCTCCCTCTCCCTCTCTCTCTCCCTCTCCCTCTCCCTCTCCCTCCCTCTCTCTCTCTCTCTCTCTCTGTTGGGACACTATGTTGTTGATGTGAAACGATGTTGTTGGTATGACACTATGTTGTTGATGTGACTCGATGTTGTTGATGTGACACCATGTTGTTGATGTGACACCATGTTGTTGATTGACACGATGTTGTTGATGTGACACGATGTTGTTGATGTGACACTATGTTGTTGATGTGACACTATGTTGTTGATGTGACACTATGTTGTTGATGTGACACTATGTTGTTGATGTGACACGATGTTGTTGATGTGACACTATGTTGTTGATGTGACACTATGTTGTTGATGTGACACCATGTTGTTGATGTGACACCATGTTGTTGATGTGACACCATGTTTTTGATTTGAAACGATGTTTTTGATGTGAAACGATGTTGTTGGTGTGACAACATGTTGTTAATGTGACACTGTGTTGCTGAGGTGACACTATGTTGTTGATGTGACACGATGTTGTTGATGTGACACTATGTTGTTGATGTGACACCATGTTGTTGATGTGACAACATGTTGTTGATGTGACACCTTGTTTTTGATTTGAAACGATGTTTTTGATGTGAAACGGTGTTGTTGGTGTAACACCATGTTGTTAATGTGACACTATGTTGTTGATGTGACACCATGTTGTTGATGTGACACCATGTTGTTGATGTGACACCTTGTTTTTGATTTGAAACGATGTTTTTGATGTGAAACGATGTTGTTGGTGTGACACCATGTTGTTAATGTGACACTATGTTGTTAATGTGACACTATGTTGCTGAGGTGACACTTGGTTTTTTTTTCAATTAGATTTAGCTGACATGGAGTCATGAAATTGACATGGATTCATGAAACTGACATAGAGTCATGAAACTGACATAGAGTCATGAAACTGTTATAGAGTCATGAAACTTACATGGAGTCATGAAACTGACATAGAGTCATGAAACTGACATGGAGTCATGAAACTGACATAGAGTCATGAAACTGACATAGAGTCATGAAACTGACATAGAGTCATGAAATTGACATGGAGTCATGAAACTGACATGAGTCATGAAACTGACATAGAGTCATGAAACGGTGTTGTTG